>JANVCJ010072769.1:0-12297 GCA_026413505.1 Epizoanthus ramosus
GCTATTTACCATTGTAAAAACAACCAGGTGGTATCTGGGAGTTAGTCATCGGTCGGGAGTGCATCTTGAAATATGTTATCAATGCGCTTGAATAAGTTTAGTGAATCCTGCACACATTGGCGTGAATAAAAGTTGCTTCGTTATACCGTTTAACGAATAGACCTTATGCATGATACTGTCTGTTGATACGTGTGCAGGTTTCACTAAATTTATTCAAGTGCATTGACGCGATGAAATGGATAATATATGTTGGTCCGTTTTACTTTAAAGAAACACGGAGACGCTTAACCGCTTGATCTGGGAGTAAGGAGAAGGGAGAGGGTGGGGGGGGGGGGGGTCAGCTTGCCGTGCGGGGTTATCAGTTCTGCAGTGTGGCTCATCATCATCACCAGCTGTAACGGTAACCGCTGTGAATGTTGGAGGAATCGGTTGGTTGACCGCCAGTTTGCAGACCTAACTGACCCGTACTTGGTCCAACTCGAGTCCTCAAGACTTCAGAACTCTGTACATCGAAATCTGGTCAAACTCCTCTGCCTCCTTGTCAGTAAACGTACAAATATCAACCGCTGAGTCCAACGAACCACAAGATTGTACCCAGTTTCCAAGATCGATAAATGGCTGCAAAAATAAGTGATAAAAAAATTACCCTGATTGTTACAATAAGACCAGGGTGTGGTCAGACAGTGAGAACCTACTGCGATGGTGTACAAGTAGAAAGTGCCGACAAGTCCAGACGCAAAAGCAAATATCCCACGTCAAGCCCGTCGCACGCCTATGCGGCAACTACGCGAGACCCTGATTACATGCAACAAAAGCCATACATCACAAAATTGCAGCGTGTGCGGGAGCCTGCTATAAACTTATCGTTGCATGGAACTGGTTTGATTTTATTGCAGCTGGTTTGATCGTATTGCATGTAATTGCAGTCAACACTGATCTTATCCACTAAGCCTCGCATCCGGCCTAACTTCAAACCCGTGATTTTTTATCCATCCATCTATCCACTGAACTATGTATGTAATGTCAAAAGGTAAGATGCGATATAAGACATTTTAAAAGTCTATTAAGCATCTCGTTACTCGAGTTTCACGCTGAGTGGTGATCATGACAATAAGTGAGTATTTAGGTCTAAAAGTGAATAACTAAGCAGGTTTGAAATTGATTGCAAAGAACTTATAAATGTATATGTATGTATGTATGTATGTGTGTTTGTTCTGGCCAGACTTGCCCTGCTAATGGATTAGGGATTAGAACCACTCAATTCTTCTGCTCTGGACGGCCAGAGCGCGGGAATTTCAGTGGTGAGTTTTGGCGGGAAAAGTCCTCGCGTGTGCTCGCGCCATTCAGACCGGACAAGTGGAAAGCACCTAAGATTTGAAAACTAGTTTGAACAGTGAAATAATTGATCGTACTAAAAAAGATGGCGGCTGTACATTTAACCACAATACCTTGCAAACCTAACACAACAAATAGGCACATAGGTAAATGGGTAAATGTACCAGTCGCCAACTTTTCTGATATGGTCAATTATAATAAAAATAAAATACACTCTAGTCTGATATTAATGCACCAAAATAAATGGATATTTCACAGGAACCGGTAGCCGAGATTGCAGCAACATTCACTTTCAACAGAAAGTCACTGGACAACTTCTTTTGTCTATAAAGTGATCTTAATGAGAAAACGGGTCAGTTACAATGTTAGATGGAGGTTTTTCGTTTATTTTGTGTGTCTGTTAGTCCGTTGTCTTTATTAGGATGATTTCTCAAGGACCAGTTGTTCATCTAACCCGTCACAGGAGTTGTCTGTCTCTAGTACGGAAATGGTCGATCGTTTCACTGCCTAGTCCACCTCTAAAAATACCCATGTAAATTTGATTGCGAGACTGTTGTCACCAACTCAGTGGAAAAACCGGTCCGGCTTTCAAAAACACAAAAGTAAAGCATTGCAAAAATGAAAAATTAAAAGTTTCTTAGAACACAGATTTCTTGTAGAACACTTAACTGGAGTAAGTTGACCTGTTGTTTCACTACTACAGAAGTACGAACGGAATTGATCAACATTTGTCCTTACCTTGCCATCTGTCGCGAGTGCTGCAACTGCACGTTCAAGGCTCGGTACACTAATGATGACACATCCGGGCTTCGTGATATTGTGCTTGAGGAACCTCCAGGCACTACGAGATAATATGTTTGAATATAATATTAGTCAGTACACTGTCAAATGTAAACACAACAGATATAAAGAACACTTAATTAACCCGCAAAGCAGTGTTTTTGTCGCAAGCTAAGGTTACGTCACATTGACAGCAGAAATAACGATAAGAGAGTACGGTTGTTAGTGTCCAGCACGGCCAATCTTCTCCGCAGAGTCTAGATGGGGGACTGGAAAGACGCGCTGAGGAAGATGAAAAAAGGAAGAAAAGGAGAAAACCGCGGCATCTCTTTCTATCACTTCCCGTGCCGCCATGTTTTCATTATTTCTTTTTCCTCTAAGATATATTCAAAGCCTCTGCAGTGGAATAAGTCTAGCAAAATGCAATAAATCACCGAGATTGATCAACAAGGCAATAGTGTATTTAGTGGTATTCTCAAGACTCGCTGTCATAACACATTTTACCACAAACTGGACGTCACTTACGTCACATTTTTTTAACAAGTCGGCTTCGTTTTCATGCAGGAACAACATTTCCGTGTCTACGAGAAAGATTATAGTATGTGGCAACAACTGGTATTGAAACGCCAAACACCTGTCACCCCCAGAAAAGGTTCTTAACTGATTTTAAAGTTGTAGAATACTCGAAGAACAACAAAATTTAACGCCTTGTGACGCCACTATAACTGACCCCCAACCCACCCTTGAAAACCTGCAACACTGGAATAGCCTCTTTATACTTCTCTCGTGTACCACCGCATGTCACGAGTTATATCAGCATGTAGTTACTTGCAGACCTTTCAGGTTATCAAATAGATATCTCAATAACGGTATACAGTACTCACAAATCTCAGTCCAATGGTGTGCATGCGATTCATCAATTCGCAGAACAAACCATCCGTGGTTCTATAGGATATTTTCAGTTTGGTAGATATAATTGCTAATAAATAAATAAATTACTCACAAATACCTTTTCTGTTGTTCTGTCGGCATAAAGAATTCAAAAACATTGTTCAGCATTACGATGTCAGCTGTTGAATTGAAAAGCACGAATAATTTAGTAATACATAACAACACTTATAAATTATTCAATTAGTCGCGTGGATAAAGCCGAATAAATAAATAAATAAATGCCAACTTTACTATAACAAGGACAATAATATCAATAAGGAATAGTAACATAAATAGAAACACAAATTTTTAGCACCAATAATGACGATTATTATTATTATTATTATTATTATTATTATTATTATTATTATTGATAAACAATTTACAAGGTAAAATTTGTTATGACGAAATAAAACAAACGTTTTCGTACGCCATGTACATCTTGCAAGTGAACGTACATTGGGGAAACTGCTGGAAACATTTCAATCCGACAGGAAGAGCACGAGGACCTGAACAAATGCTCAGAGCCGGCACGCCATTCTGCCAGAAATCTTGGTCACACTTTCTACTGGAGCATTGTCACCTCCGCGACATCATGGACACGCAGAAGAACTTTAGAGGCAACCTAAATTGCTAAACTGAAACCGGACCTAAATAAACAAGTATCTTCTTTTCATCTACTCCTGTTCCCCCAGGGGATAACGTAACATCAACATCACAATAGCTTTTGTTTCCTCAGGTTTTTTGGATATAAAACTCAATTAACATTCACACCGCGCAAACCTGAAGATGTACACGTCGTGCGAAAACCTTTGTTTTATTTCGTCATAACAAATTCTACTTTGTAAATTTTTTATCAACTTCTTATGGAGAATCAGTCGATTTTAAATATTATTATTATTATAGTTATTATTATTATTACCAATATTTAAACAACTCGATCGGTAGAATTTTAAATATCAGTAAAAATATGAATCTCTACCGTACAGCAGGCAATTTTACGCAACTTCTAACACTGAAACAAAATAATCCATACAATGTTGAAATTTTAAAATTCTTATTCTAATTCTATCAGTCTTCCTTCAAATTCTAGAAAATAAAACAGTAATAAGCTACTAAAACAAGCGAGAACTGGGAAATTCGCAAAATTATCGTGCGAATTAAGAACAAAATAAACCAAAGAGAAACTGATTGCATGGCAAAGAGGAAGATATTTCAAAATAAGCTAGTACCTAGTGTACGTGAAATATCTAACTATGCATGCATGGCCATGTAAAACATCATCTTTCTTGAAAGTATTAAAGGGTGGATTTTTTAGAGCTGGGATTCTTCCATCGCTAAAGGATACAAAAAAGCAGCCAAGAAATATATTTAACAAATATAGCGTGTTACGGTGTCAGAAAATAGCTTTGAAAAACAACTCTATATTGTCTGGCATCCTATGTATCTTGAAGTGTTTTATCGGAAAGACACAACTTTGGTTGCTCACCATTTTGTAACAACTCCCCTTCATTGCAAATGTCGTTACATCTCACCTGTCAAAAATGATTTATCAATAAACACCGTGACACAATATTACAGTTTGCATACGCAAAAGAATGTAAAGAACTATACGTAGGTACTGGAACTGTCTCTCTTGGATTCTAGGGAAGTGCATGTGAAGAATGATATCAGCTGGTTACTTGTTCATATATATATTAATACTGATGTTTCAAGAACTTAGGTCTTGGGAAATGTGCCATCGTGGATAAACCAGAAGTAATTACCTGTACTCTATCCTGCATTCCACGTTGAGAAATGATAGACTCCTGCATTTTACTCAGATCACTGTTCATCTCTACACCTACAATTCTCTTGATTGGACTGAAATAGTATGCCTAAAAAGATAGGAAACGTCCGTCAATTCTGAGGCTTAATTCACTCACTTTAATGTTATTCGTATACAAATACAAGTTACAATCTAGTAACTCATCTAATTCTACATAACTTAAGTAACCAAGCTTAACCAGGGTGAGAGATGTCCAAATTTAGAAAGGCATCTCCATGGAATTTCTCAACATAAATGTGACTGACACTATAATGCTGACGTTGTTTCTAGACTAACAAAATGGCACGTCTGCAAGTAAGCGCTAGCTAAAAGTTGTCTTGTACATCTCGAGTGCCATCCATGCACTGAAAACACAATCTAGTCACACTACACTCATCAGGTTCTTCTTTATACAGCTGTTACAACATATATGAGGCTGTTTGGAGCATTGTGCATATTTGCCGAGACAACTGAGATGAATAACTGTTTTCTTTTTTAAAATTACCCACGGTTTAGTCAAGGTATCCAGCTCAATCCAACCTGTTCCTCGCCGCTCAAGACCAACCCGATATTCAAACAGAAACGTACTCAAATACAATGTCCCTAAATGCAAAACTGTTACTTACCAGAAATCCTTTACCATTAGAACGGTTAGAATTTGGAACTCTCTCTCGGATGAACTGAACCTAATCATGGACAGCCTTAGCTCTTTCAAATCCACCATGCTGAATTACTACTTTTCTGCCTTAAGCAACTACGACTGTAACAATCCTCGTACTTTTAAAACCATATGTTTGAAATGTAACTCTGCCCGTAGTCTAAACCGTCCTATCTCATGTTGCCAGTAGCTCTCTGTTGATATCTTATTTTTCTCTTTTAAATTTTCTTAATCGTTCCGGGCGCTCAGTATTTGGCTGGTCGCTGTTGTGGTCACCCTGCCATCCATTTTTTTTGTATATGATTATTTTTTTTGTATATGTGTACATGGCGAAGCAATTAAAATAAAATAAAAAATAAAATAGATTCACATAATTTTTTTAAAATTTCCTTAAATGTTCTACTTATTATGTAAACATAAATAAAAATGGGAGTCACTAGACTAGTTTTTGCGTAAAATGCAGTTGAGTGCTAAAAGCCAGTTGTATTTGAGATGCTGTAACATTGCCATAGAAACAGAAGATGCAGTGGTTGAAGAGTTATTTAACGCCAGTTGCCGCCAATTGGCAGCAATCTGCCATAACATGTAAGTACTCCTTTCATAAAGTTCAGTGACGTAGAAAAATGGAAAACAGGTGGGAGCCACCTTAAGTTGTACAAACTATGAGTTTTCCTTGTCTAAACAGCAGTGTTAAAGTATTGACTAACTCCTACATGTACGTGTATTTCAGGTGGGCATGGTATTGGTAGGATTTGTGAAGCAAATTATGGGTTATGGAGTGTTCGTAGAGTTTGCCAATGAGCTATTTGGCCTTGCACCCAATGCTGTAAGTATTTTAAATTTAGCTTTTGAAACAAATTGAAATTGATTGCACAGTATACATTGTATGTCAGTCTGTTTGTTGTTGTTGTTGTTATTGTTGTAGCAGTTGTCATTGATGCAGTTTCTGTTGTTGTTATTAGTTGTTCACAGAAGAATAAGAATAAGAATAGATGAATTTATGTAGTCATAACTTGGCAAATAATGACTCAAATCAAATTCAATTTAGACCAAATTTGAGACAGACAATGTCACACTCGAAGTATCACAATGGTTTTCCACAACTTAGTTCAAAGTTTGAATTTTGGGCAGAGATACCTGGCACTCATGACAAAAGACTTTAAGTTAAAAAAATACATTTACTTAGATTTCTAAGTTTCTAGAAACTTGAACTGAAAACGTCACTTAGGCTGTTTATGCACCCAGCTCTTCAGTTATATGACTCACAAATATCAAATTGTTGTGAAAGGGTGGTTATTGTTAGTTTTGTAGTCAATTTAATTTGTTTGTCTTCAGGACTTTACTAACAAAGGTTCTGTAAATATTCAGTATTTAGCAGATCAGTTTGTGACAGATGCAGCAGCTTACTTCCAGATTGGACAGTCCGTGGTTGCCAAAGTAAGTACATGTATGGCTCAAGACCATCTTAAATGTTGACAAGTGTACAGTGTCTGGGGGCAAGCAAAATTCTATGCTCTAAAATACTGATCTGCATTTTGACCAGTTTACAAGAGCTGGTGTGATCCATGGCTTGAATGTGTAACATCTATGGGTGAATCTTAATTTTTCTTAGCAATAGACCTGGCAGCGAGTCAATGCTTGATTGCTTGAAACATCATTAGGTTCAGAGGTGCTGAGATTCTAACAATATGTTGATACATTACATCGGCAAAGATTAGTTTAAATGTATGGTGCGTTGAAGGGGTGTGGTGGAAGTAGGTGTGAATGTCTGCTTTTTGACCGTCGGTGTTGTTTCTCTTTGATACGATCTAACAGTATCCCACCAATCCGTGTTCTCCACGGTAGCTAAAAATAAATCAACCACCAAGAATTATGGGATCAAAATGCAGAGAAACTAACAAACTGTTAAGTATTTATTTGATATAAATTATCTGTCATTTTTCTGTATCAAATATCTGACTTGTAAATCACTTAAAGGTGATTTTGAAAGTGAGCTAGCAAGTGGCATCTGCAGTAAAAACAAAGTGTAGAACAAGTTTTGTGGGATTATTTTAAATTATTAAATTATTAAACAAGGACCTTTGATCTTATAACTTAGAAATAGTTTCACACAGTTTAACACTAATATTATATATTGTGCCAGCCTAAGAGCATGGCAATGAAGTTGAAGGTATTATGATAATCTGTGGACAGTAGTTATAATCTCTTGAGTAAAAGAAATTAAAATCAACATAGTTGGTAATTATATTGCTGTTGTCCACAGGTCACAGAAGTTGCAGCAGATAGAAAACGCTTTTTGGTGAGCCTTAAGTTATCGGACTGCTGCAGTGCCCTTGACACTGATAGGCAATGTACACCAGGACTTGACCTTCTGAGGAACTTTCTGGATGAAAGAAAACTTATTATGGAAAATCTTGCTTCAAAATCAGGTAAGATTAAAAGATTCCCAAGTGTTATGGCAGTATGTATACTTGTCTAGATGTTTGGTAGATCAACTTGTCTAGATGTTTGGTAGATTGTCCCTAGTTTTTATTCATATTTTTAGATTAACTATTGTATTGTAACGTAATTGTCACTGAAAAGCCCCTAAGGGGAGTGTCAATAAAGTATTGTATTGTATTGTATTGTATCAACATCAAATAGCTTTGGCAACATACAGGTAAGCCTAAAGATGAACAACAAATGTAATTACAGTTATTTATTCTCATTTTCATAAATATGTGACCAGAAATTGCTTAATTGTGATTGATGGTCGCACTGGGATTATTCATCAACCATCAAATGGCCTAAAAATTTTATCGTCAAATACAAAAACAAAATTTCGCAGCAAGAGGGGAAAATGGCAACTGGATTTGTCAAAGTTTGTGTTCTATTGCACGCAATGTGTTGCAGGAGGTGTCACACTAATTGAATTAGTAAGTGCTCATTAAATTTGCTACATGTAAATGTAGTAAGTAAATCTTGCCTGTGACTTTTTTTGTGTACTATATAGTGCCATTTCCAGCTAGGTTCAGTGACACTTTACATATTTAAGAGGAAGTTTCTTTATATATAATATCTTTTTTAAAGTTTTCAATAAAATTATGAAGGTTTATGTGATGGTGAGCTGCACTAATTATTCCTTGTTCACAGAAGAACCCAAGGCTCTGGTTGCATTTCCCTTTGATGCATTTGTTGAAGCAAAGGTAAGCTTGCAAACGTACTTCACTGTTTTGCATTTATGTTAGCAGTACAATGTGAAAAGTAATTGAGAGTTGTAGAGATATCAGTTGCGGCAACAGAAATCGAACATTTTCAGTCAGTCAGTCAGTCAGTCAGTCAGTCAGTCAGTCAGTCAGTCAGTCAGTCAGTCAGTCAGTCAGTCAGTTAATTATTACCATAATGACCCATAAAAGATTACAAACACACTGGGTGCATGAGCAACTGAAGTTGAATCTGTCTGTTCGTCTGCCAATTTAATGATTGATGTGTGTATCTGTTTATTGACAATTTATTCTGCTTGCTCCGCCTTTGTCTTGTTTGTTTGTCTGTAGTCGTTTGACTCCCGGATTAAATGCCAGATCACTGTTTTCATTCTTCCTGGTTCTAATTTGTAAATAGAACAGTCTTACGTCGACTGAACACTGCAAACAACGCCGTACGGTGAAACGACTGAAAGACGAAAGATGTCGCGTGCACAACGCGGAACTCCTGCCTTCGTCACGTTATAAACACGCATGCACTGAACATTGCAACTAAGCAATTGAATGCAGGAAACACTTTGATCTTACTCCAACTGTGAAGGTCGGTCAGAAATTATAGATTATTCGAATTTCATTTAGCTGAGTACGAATTGGGCGGTTATTTCAAACAAGCACGCACTCATGTTGCCTTATAGAAAGTATAACAATGTGATAATAAAACAGTAGTAAGTGTTTCGGTCATGCTTGAGTGTGTATGTCGTCAGAAACATCAGTGGGCATATAACAGGTGTACTGGGGAAGAATGTTCGGGAATTCCAATTCCTGCCACCTCACGCAATCCATTTCTTGCTGCTTGGCTAGTATCACGTAGAGATGGAATCAAATGTGATTACGACAACAGGGTCGTCCCACAGGGATCACTGCTTGCCATGGTCATGTTTATCTAGTACGACTGATGAGATAAGTGCTTGTACGTGAATTCACCGTGAAAAGAGAAAAAATGAAGCACATCAACTATCAACAACTAGAGTCTAGACACCCAAACGGGGATCGGCCTCTTTTCTTGGGAAATTTCAAACTGACACATTTTGAGTAAGAAAAACATGTACTTTGCATTAACAGTGTGTTAATACCAACTTTAATTACATTCTGCGAGAAACCATCAGGTTTCGTGAATGGCATCACATGTCAGATAAAGTACATATATACTAATATATTTTTTCAAAACTTGTGTATCATTGAGGTAAAGAGAAAGCTTCTCCATTTTCAAAGCGTCAAGACAATGAAGATTAAAATGTAAAAACTTTACCTTAAAATGTTGTCCCAGTCCGCCGAGGTCACACATACAGTTTCCCAGCTAGAAAGCACAGAAATGTAAATTATTCATAGTACAAAAAATCCAAGCAACAACGTGGTATAGTCCAAGAATTTCGAGTGTGCATCTATAACGCTCAGCAACGAGAAATGTCAATGAATACCAAAGATAATTGCTGCGATGCCTATTCAAAGCTAAGTGACGACATTGAGAGAAAAAACCTGTGCATAGCCAAACTGGGTTCTTTGAAAGAGTACTGAATCTAAGTTGTCACATGAATATGGTATCCCTTGGGGTTCCATTAGGCGGTAAAGCTGGCAGCTGGAGCGGCTAATTAACATAACAACTCCAAGCTTTATTGAATTTTCTTGTACCTTGTCAAACGATCATAATAGAAAACTAATATATACAATACCATATTTGGAAGAAGTTCTTTATACCTCTGCACAGTTTCTTTAAAATTGCATCCCAAATTAGTTTGTCCCTTCAAAAAGACGACATATTTTTTTTATCAACCAAGTCGGGAAATCAAGTCAGTTTTAACGCAACGTGGTGACTTCTGTTTTCTTAGGCTTTCTAAATTGTAATGAAGATAAAATACTTCTGGCAGAAAGTTGAACGTGAATGGTCCGAATTTGGTCTTTATGCTTTATACTTTATATATTTACAAATGTCAAATTTCTGTCAGTTTGCTCCATAAACATGTTTGTCATAATTATGCAGAAGTCAAAGAAACACAAAATTATCTATTTATGACTTTTGAGGAATAAAAATTAATAAGTCCGAAATCAACTTCAACTTTTTTATCTAGCCTATAAATACTTATTTCTAACTTTAGCAAATTAAAACCTGAAGACAAGGAATTCAAGTTTATCACTGTTTTATTCCATAAACCGAACCGAACTTCAGAAATGTGCACTGAAATAGTGTAACACAAAACATCCCTAGTTTCCTGTTTGTATTTGGGGATTTTCAATCCGACAGAGTACGTTCAATCTAGTTTGCACGTGGTCGTGAAAGAGATTGAATCTAAAGAAAAAAAAAAATCTTTACCACAAAAGAACAACAATAAAGACTTTGGACAGATATAACGAGAAGACTTCAAAAGGTTCTGCTTTAACGAAAAACGTTGACACGAAAATATTCACTTTTAACGCCTTCTTGTTAATTCGTCGTACAAGACTGAGAAGTGTTCCGGCGAGTGAACTTCGTGCCCGAGACTGTGATCCGCCTGGCAAATACAACGATTTTGAGTTCAACTCCGTTTTACTAGCACCGCCACTGCCTTCAATACTTTTATTGTAGAGCGGGCTTCAGTTCTTAAAAGTGTGGTACTCAAAATAACAAGAAAGGAACAACCATGATATAAAAGAGACACGCCTAATGAATTATTAACAACTGACCGAGGAAAACTCGAATGCAAATGCTACACGAAAGTAATGATTTTCGCCAATCACTGCCTCCTTTCGACGTAAAGAGTTTCCATCTAAAAACAAGCAGTATATATTTCCACAAAGTTATTCACTGAAAACTCTGTCGGGAAAACTATCAATGCTAAAAGAATTAATCCCGGGGCAGCGGAATACTATGGTCTGCGTTAGAAAGGAGTGACTGGGGGAGGGGAGGCAGGGGCTTAACTGTGGATATGAGAACAATTCACGTTATGCAATGACAATGAATGACCTTATGGTGACAATCATACAACTTCTACCAGTACTACAAAGCTATTGTTACAATATAAAGCAAAAATATGCTTGAAACGATCCTCAGCAATGTCTCTCACGGGCAAAATCACAACAATTTAACTGGCTTAAAACCATCCTTAAATATTAACTGGGGACCTTCATAACAGGGCCAGGTTCATCTACACCTCACCGTGAAAAATGCACAGGACTGAAGGTCGGAGCGGTTAATAGGGGATGAGAAAGAAACTAGCGTCCGTGCATTGGGCGTCTTTCTATTGAGGGATTTCGCCTCAAAACGTTCAGTAATTAGAGTTTGTTTGTAACAATTAACCGCGAGAGTGCAAGTTTAACTGCGAGTGTAACAGGGTTAGTGCTCACATCTGAATATGAAATTCCAGAACTATTCAAGGACCTAAATATTGTTTTCAAGGATTACTTTTAGCAAGTTTACTTTAGTTCACGCTATGTTAGTTAATAAACCATACAGACAACTAATCTGCAGTGTCCCAATGGGCCCGCCCGGCCGGTGGGGGGGGGGGGGGGGGGGGGGGGGGGGGGGGGGGGGGGGGGGGGGGGGGGGGGGGGGGGGGGTGGGGGGGGGTGGG
>JANVCJ010072780.1:0-12297 GCA_026413505.1 Epizoanthus ramosus
ACACAGACACACAGACACACAGACACACAGACACACAGACACACAGACACACAGACACACAGACACACAGACACACACACAGACACAGACACACACACACACACACACACACACACAATCAGTCAGTCAAATGGTCAGTCAAATGGTCAGTCACTAGCCGAGTAGGTTTATTGCATATAGTCAGTGTCTTCACCTCCTATAGAGATATCCGCAGCCAGGAGCCACCTAAGCTTAGGAAGTAATGGAACCCATATCACGCATGGCGCTTCGTTTGATATTGCATTTCCAAGCACATTGCTCGAGTGGACTGGAGTTATTCTACTCAAATGCTATGTGTAGCTGGTTTTCCTCTTAGCGATGTACAAGAAAGATGGGACGTTCGTGTAAAAAGTCCTTAAACCACGTATCGTATACCGTAACATCCCGAAAATATGCCCTAGGGTTTAAATTTTCAAAGCACTTGGAGAGGGGTGGGCAGGTTATTTTCTGAGTGGGATTTTTTCGGGGTGTGTTTCATTTCGGAGTGAGTCTATTACTATTATTGGAGGGAATGTTGTGTTTCAAAACTTGATAACAAGACCTTTGCAGCTCTAGTAACCACAGAAACGTTCTGCATGTCGAACCATCAATACGTTAACACAATCAGTTCAAATGTGGAATGAAATTTAATGCACTTGTATACGCCTGAGTGGGCACATTAGGGAGGTTGTAACCGCTTGACATTCCCGGGGGGGAGACTCCCATACTGGACATGACGGGGATGATCGTCGATTTTTTTCAAAGAAACCCTAAAAGGTACTAGTATGCTTGTGGCTTGAGCTCGTTAATCCCCCTAGTAAAAGGTACCATAGAAATAGACAATAAATATATAAAAATTATATATCAGTGAACATTTTTTTAGGACAAAGACGTTGATATCGAGTTTGTTCCACTTTGTCACGTTTCTGAAAACTGAAAACCTTTTTCGTCTTGATGTAGGTATTCTGAGATATTAATTACATCCCTTAAAGATACTTTTTGAGGGAGCCCAATCCTTATAAGCCCCGTGGTTTCTTTTGGGCTTCCTCGCCACTATTACTTGTATATGTTTATTGTCATGTATGTAAAGAATTGTGGCAAACAAATAAATCTCAAAACCTATCATATATCTTATCTGATACCCCAGGCCCAGTTAAGGGTATTTATAATGAGATGCTTCATTCTTCATGAATTTGGCTCGATGCTTACTCATTCTTGTGATTTACTTGGAGTTTCCAAATTTCAAAATCACTGGAATGTAGTACCGAGGCTGATATTAGTACGAAAATAGTTTAGATAGTTGGAATGAGATCTTAAGGAATAAGGTGATGATTTTGAAGATAATTCTATTTTTAAAAAGTTCTGGGTAAATTAAGAGCGCGTTTGATTGACTGTATTCCTGAATACAGATACACGGAATAAGAACTTTGATCTGTTCAACCAATCAGAATTCCTTTTTAGAAATATGTGAATTAGAACTACTAGTTTCAGTTTAGCTCACCCTAATTCATAATTTGTTATAATCATTTAGATTGCAGGAGACATTTTGAAATGGTCCCGAGAGTATAATTCCGGAATACCGTCAATCGAACGCACTCTAAAATATGTTAATATTACCATTTCTATTAAATTTGAAAAATTTCACGAACACGATATTTATTTCCATACAAAGTCTTATAAAATGGACTCAATCATCCACAATACAAACTATTAGCTTGGGCTGCCTGTGATATTACTGATACGCACCTAAATCTCGATATCAAGTGAGAGTGCACTTTGAATTTTAGTCTATATGTATTAAACATTAACCCCAGTTTCTAATTGTTGATTTACGGCCCAGAACTATTTTGTACACGAATATTGACCTGATAATGATATCGTGTCATACTAGTTGCACATTTAAAAGAACTTGTTTGCGTTTCAAATTTTAGGAGCCGTTATTTATCTTATTTCAAATCTAAATTTTTTAAACTAATTCTCATTACCAGTTAGATATTGCCACATTTATTCTACTCTTACTGTGTAGTCTTTAAATTTTTCTATAATATTGTCTTGCCTGAGCTTCCTTGCATTTTATTAGTATTGCATCAAGTCTGAAATCTATAGGTACTTATTTTGTTAACCCTTTCAGCCCCAAACACGCCATATAACAATTCATCTACAGCACTTGTCATTCCTGATCAGCTTCTCTATTCATTTTATTAAATGGCTCATTAGTTTTGATGGGTTTTGATGGGTTTTGATGGGTTGAGTCATTACTCACCTCAGTGAAGGGAAAAATTGCATCATTATAAGATACCAAACAATTTAAGATTTTTAGTGGTTAGTATCGATTGGAGATGGAAAGAGGACAGGAAATGCTGAATACTAACTGTTTGCTTTCTACCCACACAACACTTAGTTCAAGCCACTGGGTTCACGGATTGTGTGTTGGAAATATGGTGGAAATATGATTGTATTCCAAATCAGTTAATTGATAAACTTTATATAAACAACTGGACTTCCGATACATACATGAGACGTATCATACGCCAATTCGCGTGACTGCAAAATCCCACAACTAAAATGATGGTCCAATACTCACGGCTTACGTCCCACGCGTATCATGACAATCAGTTGAGTACGTTTTTCTTACTCATGACATATACATACAGGTTTCGTGACTTTTCAATCTTTGGCCAAAGATTGTATGGCACGCTATCAATACAATTGAAGATCGAATTCTATGAGGAATAATTTTCGTCATCATTTTCTACAATAGATTTTGGTAACCATAATTTAATTTCTGAAGAGACACAGGTTGTTAATTGATTGTTTTTTTTTATAATCATATACTCAGTATTGCCTGGCAATAACGTTAACGAAACTATTTTTGAGTTTATTTGGCATTGGTATACTAGCTGTCCTCAGCCAAGGAATATATTTCACACAGTATGTACGATAGGATGACGTTTGTAGACCAATCAGCGGTCGTTTTCTTCAATAAAATCTAACAATTAAGTTTAACAAAATCAGCAACAAACCATGAGCGTGCATGTAAAATGTATCTACTCTCCCACAGGGGCGCAACTATCACAACTCCCTGACCTCAAATATACAACATCAGTACACTGATCATGACCACCTACAAAGCCTTTGGGTGACATAAAATTGAACAATAAAGCACGACTTGTGGTATATCAATAGTGATACATTTCATGAGCGTAAAGCAACGCAATAACCATGCAATGCAGTGTCAGCAGTATTAAACACAAACTCGTCGAAGTATGCTTTATCACGGAATAAGAGAATGAAACTGTGCATAGTATGCATTTTAAGAATAAACACGCATACTTGAAGCTATATAATAACCGCGAGTAGCTGAAGTGCTAACAAACAATACAAAGTCAAACAAAGCAATTGGAATATAAA
Source organism: Epizoanthus ramosus (assembly GCA_026413505.1). NCBI lineage: Eukaryota > Metazoa > Cnidaria > Anthozoa > Zoantharia > Epizoanthidae > Epizoanthus > Epizoanthus ramosus. The sequence continues at coordinate 3,430 of JANVCJ010072780.1, forward strand.
ACTTAAGAGCGTAAGTGATAAGAGCATAAGTGATAAGAGCATAGGAGTATAAGAGCACTTTTAAGTGCTTAAAAACACTATTTGTATTAAATCTGTGGTATTTAGGCTAGTTCATACCGTTATTAACAATATTGCTATCCAGTAGTATAGTATTTCTACTACTCATGACTACTACAGAAGGAATTTCCACCATACCTGCACGAAAAAACGTTATGACAACACAACAGAATAGTAGGTCGTCAGATGTTTAAATAAATGATTCATCGATCACGTTTAGCCATGACACTGAACTGATTCTTAATCAGGTGTTACTATATAAATACTATTTGGCTTTTATCTGAAAACAAGAACAACTTGCAGGGGATTTTTCTCACAGACCTCCTGCCATAATGATTCAAAGGTCACATTTTTTTGTCTTCTTTGTTCCTGTTCTTTGACCCTGTTTTTTCTACCAACTGAGCCAATTAGAACATGCAGTTAAATCTAAATGGAGTTATTCTCGATCAAGTGCCCTTTCGCTAAGTCACCAGCCATTGAATACCGAAGGCCTGACTGAGTGTAATGGTCCAAAAGGATTATATTCGAAAACCAGGACACTCAGGATCACTAATAGTAGTGAAACACTAATGTTCTTTCTTAAACTAAGTGTTTTTATGCATATCATACAGGATAACGTTTTGCTGACTAGTCACGAGACAGCTGAAAGTGTTCCACACAGAAACAAAGTAGCGAGTTGAAGATTTTCTTCAATTTTACCACCTGCAAATCAAATCCTGTCGCACAGATTCACCGTTAATAACTAAAGCGCAAAAACGTCACTCAAGCTACTTTGACTAAGTAGAACATCTCCAAAAGTTTATAATAAGAGATCATTTCGTTTGCACCTCCCTGTCGTGTTGTTAGACCCAGTACACAAACAGCTGCAAGCTCTCAATAAAACAATTGTATTTACATCTCGCCTATATGTAATGTATTAATTTCGCAGCATCACTTTTTCTCAAAATGCAACATGAATTTGTCACGTGATCCATGCTCAATTAAGTGTGCGTACAGCACACTTGGCGTATTGCACTATCCGAATCTATTTCCGATTTAAAACTTGTAAGAAGCTCAAATACGCCCATTGTCGATTGAGACTAGAACTGAACTGATATTTTTAATTATATCTAATTACTGCAAATACGTACCTAGTTATTGTTGTTGTCAGGAATCTAACACAATTCACAAAGTTTTGTTAGAAATTATTTCACTTCATATGTACTCAAGGTTGCAAAGAAGTTTACAAATTGTCATGATTTCATTTTCACCTGTACATTAATTTGAACTCTGCATTTTCAGTTTTGTATATTTTGGTCTTGAAGCTTAGCGAGTTTAGATGCGATATTAGTTATGATCGATGACGAATTACCCAGTAACGGCTTTAAATCAATTGGCTGTAAATCGCTTGAAGCTCTTTCACGTTTATGGCCGTAAGATCCCTTACACACTTGTCATTGTGAAATTATGAATTTTCAGGAAGTCTTACATGAAAGACGAGAAAAATGATTTCTCCTTATTTCACAATATACAGAAAAAGTGTTTTGTGGTGTTTATAGTCTGACCTCAAGCTTATATTATTATTAGCCCCATTGAGTTGCATTGGGCAACAATGACATCCCCTCTATCTCTGTTTCAGGTAAGTATCTGTGGTATGTTCATTAAGGGTGCCAGTGTACTGATGTACCTTATAGTTATTCTACTTATTGTATCAGTATAACATAATAATTTTAATAATTATTAAATTAATCTGTTATTTTTCTTTAGCACTGGATCATTGACACTATTACAGGGGCGTAGCCAGGATTTTTTGATAGGGTGGTTCCAATTGTTAAGATTCACTTTGAACGTAAAACCGAACGCAAAAAGGCGCTCTTTCCCTAGGGGGATCCGGGGACATGCCCCCCCAGGAAGTTTTTTACATTTGAGGTCCCCAAAAATGGCATCTCCTTGACTCTGTCAATTGTAGCCAGTATTTCTAAGAAGGGAAGCTCAAAATCCCGCGTATACCAGATAGTAATAATATATTTTCTCTTGAAATAGCTATTGCGATATCCCGAAGGGATGGGGTGGGGGTCCCGGAACCCCTGGAACCCTTCCCTGGCTACGCCAGTATATTAAAAACTAGAAAATATACAGGAAAAATAGACAAATACTTTCACTGCTAGCTGATATATACCCTACATTGTCTACACCATGCATGGTGATATGTTTGTGCCACAAACAAAGTACTGGCAACCTTCAAATGAGAGACAATGAGTACATGGTATCACAAGAAAGTACAAAACGACAACCAAACTGCTAGCAATCATTGCAGATCTGGGCAGTCTTAATTAACAATGACAAAGGCGGGATAGCAAGTAAATAAGTTCAGGAAGGCCATTCGTTTCTGTCAGGAACATCAAGAAAACATCATCATGTTCCATTAATGCTGCAACTGCAGCTGCGACATCAACATGCCTGCGATTTTTGTTGAAAGCAAAAATTAAAGCAAAATTAGCCTACACCCAGAGTGAACTAGAGCTATTGTTAGGAGTATCGAATGGTCTTTGCGAGCATTTGCGAGCATGCGGGGAGAACATTATTTTTTGCGAGCACGAGCAAGCGAGCACTGAATTACAAAAATTAGTGAATTCGAGCAAGCGAGCACCCTCCAAAGTTTTGCGAGCAATTCCAGCAAGAGCCAAATTTTGCGAGCATTCAAACATTTTGAAGAACCATTCAACACCCCTATAATTACTTTCAGGCGAGGACGTTTTAACTTACTGAAAATATTTCTTGGCCTGCATAGAAAGGTTTTGTGTGGTTGATTCCATACATGAATAGTAGATTTTTGGGCTTTGTACGGCCACAGTTTTTTAATGTTTAGTTTTACGGATTTTTTCAATGAAAATTTTGGTTGAGGGAATGAAATAAAAATAAAATTCAAGAATATGTTTTGTTTCCTATAAAATAATGGTATATTTATACTTGAAAAGATGTGTAGGAGGAAATAAGAAGGTACTGTGGTCTGTACCTGTACTTGGCAAGATTTTCTAGATTGAATACAAAATAATTATAGTACAAGGGCAATTTAATGTAAAATCCTTTTTAATAAATTTATCTCTGAATAAAGTTTAATGTTACAACCTGCAAGGATTTTCTCAAACAGCTGGCTTCAAATCTGCAAGTTGCCAGATAGAACTGACACAACTAAAACTAAATCTATGCAACAAAAACTGGATAGGAGGAAAAATAATAAAATATTAATGAAAAAACTGGCATATGTTTTTTCCAAAACAGGCATATTTAGGGTAGGAGGATCTGTAAAACTAAAGATTAAAAAAACTATGGCCTAGCTTTATAATATGATTGGTGTAAAAAGCAGAGAATGGTACCAGTAAAGATTACTGTAAGTTGTTCAATAAAAAAGTTGAAGCTATATGAAGTTTCTCCATGTGTCATGTTACTCATGTTTCGAGTAGCCATATTTATTGCACATGTCTCTCCAAGATGTCTGTGATTGGCTAACTACACAAATGGCGCGAAACCATTGTGATGACAACATGAAGCATCATGTGTCACCATGGACTAGTAAATACCAGTAAATACTGGTAAATACCAATAACCATCTGGAGAAACACTTCAAGACATCAGGGGCGTACCTGACTGCATTTCTTCACAACACATATGTTATTCAACTTTGAAGCCTGGAAGTGTCCTTTCCATATAAGGGATAATTATGATGACATCATTAAACATACGGAATGTTTTTGTAAATTTAAACTCTTGCATGAAGAAACATTACATAATTTACATTCCATTGCATTGCATTTTATTACAGTACATTACATAACATTGCATTACATTATGTTAGAGTACAATACAGTACATTACATATTCACGTAACGTACATGTAACATTACATTACAGACTAGTGTAGTACATTACATAATATAACATAACATAACATTACATTACAGTATAGTATAGTATAGTACAGTACAGTGCAGTACATTACATTACATTACATTTTCTTGAAACGGTCCGAATTTTCATCCGCCTTCTGCGAACTTCATTACATTACATCACATCGCATCGCATCGCATCGCATCGCATCACATCACATCACATCACATCACATCACATCACATCACATCACATCACATCACATCACATCACATCACATCACATTACATTACATTACACTACATTACACTACACTACATTACACTACACTACATTACACTACATTACACTACACTACATTACACTACATTACACTACATTACACTACACTACACTACACTACATTACACTACATGTACATTATATTACACTACATGTACACTACATTACACTACACTACATTACACTACATTACACTACACTACATTACACTACATTACCGTATTATTAATTTTATTTACATTGCTTATTTTATATTATATTATTATATTGTAAAGCACCTAGAACATTTATGTACATGTATATGTGCTCTATATATTTGTATATTTATATTATAATTATTATTACTGGTACATTACATTGTAATACAGTACAATATATTACAATGTATGTTATATTACTTTACATTGTGTTGTGTTGTATTGCATTGCATTGCATTGCATGACATGCTATGTTACACTGTGATATTCATGGTACCACATAACTGTATTTAGGAAATGCTGTCTCTGTTGAGACCTTGTGATGCTGTAGAGAACCTTTGCTTCTCGCCTGCTGATGTGGACAGCGACAGCTGGGCTTTAGATCCTTTTATGGTTGAAGGTAAATGATTCTAACTTATAATAATATTCTGCTAGACCACCAGGTTGTGTACTCCTGCTTGCTGTCTCCCCAGAAACTAGTGTTTGTGTGTGAGTTGGCGTTGAGCCAATTGTCAAGCTTTGCAGATTGTTGTGGGTGACCAAAGGGAGCCCATAAACCTATTCTTGAGATGCACATGCATGCTATGTATGTAGGCCAGGGAATTGTCAATTTTCTCTCAGAAAATTCTGTCCTCCAAGAATAATGGGGTGGAATGCAAAGAATGTTCCAGACATTCCTCACTCGTCGGTCTGCTTGTGCAGTTGATCACGTCCTTTGCACACGTGAATGGGATTTTCCGTTCAGGAGGATTTTCAGCAAGCTGGGAAACGAGAGAAGTTACTGAAATCAGAGCGAGTGAGGACAGCTTATACAACAACGAAAAATACAGCTAAAAGCTACATGTATGTCCAGATGTTTATATTCAAATTGTACTTTAACAATGAATTGTGTTAAATAATATGTTTCAATTGAGTGTGGAACACCGATAGTTTGGATGATGTCAACAGAAGAAAAATAGGATTCAAAGCTTTTTGCAAATTAATAACCAATTTGAAACCTAAAATGCTTTCTTAATTTATAACTATGATGCCCATACCCCTGACTTAAAAGAAAATAACCCTCAGTCTATTCCTTCTCAAGCTGAATTGCTCAAAATAATAATACAGTCAGACTGTTACTAAATCAAGTAATATTTTTGTGGTCTCATTTCTTCCAGATAAATTGATGAGGAAGAACTTATCCACAGTTGGTAACACTCTGAAACTTGTTTCACAACAGGTTAGTGTCAGCTCTTAGATCAGATACTGAAGAAATGTACATACATGCAATTATGTTAATTATTCTGCTCAATCACGGTTTCCAGGCAACTACCCATCTACTCTCACCGAAAAATCACCCTAACCTTATCCCAAAACCTAACCCTAACTTGAGGCAGAGGTACATGTAAGTGGGTAGTTGTCCAGAAACCAAGGTATTGCCAAGTTTTCTTTTTTGTGTGCTTGAGAAATCTTGATACCATCTTGATTTCTGGGCAACAGTATTTTGTTTTATTATTTTATAATTTTTCTGGTTTTAGATATTGTAATTTCATCTCAGAGATGTTAGCTTCTTATATAGCTACTGTTAAATTTGAGTTTAATTGAAGTCTATAGTTCCAGCCAAATGGATCCATCAGTTCTTCAAGTTACAGTACATGTACATGTACACATGTGGGAAGTAATTTGTGGACTGTTCTGCAAAGTTGGTTGGCCATGTATTTCCTTAGGCCTTTCCTGCCTGGGACCCACTATATTGGGTCCCCATAGAAACACTGATTCAAACTAAATTTTGATAAAATTGAAAACAGCAATAAAAAATTGACTCACCTTTGTAGCTTTGTGGAAGAATTTGTAGTAATTCAACACTGCCTATATGGCTTCTGAAGGGACAGGTTTGAAGAACTTCTCTTACCTTGCTTACTGTCATTTTAATGATTGGCCATTTTCGCCTGGACCCATGGCCACAAATCCAGTCATAATTATTTCAAGTGGTAAACTCTATCCCTAAATGCATGTTGGTGGCAACATGCCAAGCAACTCCACATCCCAGTCAGACAAAAATACTGAATCGAAACTAGAAAGCAGTTCAGAAAATAAGCTACATATCTCTTTTATGTCAGAATCACGTCAGCAACAGCAAATCCACTTGAAGAAATTATGGGATATCTTTGAAAATCCACACAGCAGTTTGCCCCAATAACATGAGGCAAATGGATATTAAATTGCATGAACCGTAATTATGTTGAGTCTAAATGGACTTGTTCTTTTCAGCTGCATATGGTTTCAACAACGAACACAAGAAAGCCAATGAGATCCGCCTTGAAAAGTCACTGCCAGTATATGAACAGTTGCTAGGCGACCACCCATATACTGCAACATTATTGGATGATATGGGTATGTCATACCAGGCTCTCAAGGATTATGAAAATGCCATGAGATACATTAAGCTAGCACTGAAGATGAGGACATCTTCACTGGGTGATCACCAAGAAACTGCACGGTCCTATCATGACCTGGGTAGAGCGTTAGTGGAGAATGGCCACCCTCATGAAGCACTGCAGGCATTTAAGAGTGCTCTCGCAATTCAAGACAAGACTCTTGGGGCACACCACGAGACCATTCGGTCTCATCGTGAGATTGCGCAGATTCTTGCCAAGCTGGGGCGGGACGAGGAAGCTCATGATCAAGAGAGCAAGGCAAATGAAAAAACTGATGCTGCAGACTATTTGCAACCAGACATGTAAATGTCACTCAGATTATAAACATGGTCGTACAGTTTGTTACTAATTAGTACGTGTTTTGTCACAGGCATGCCCAGCATGTCACATGCCTACATGCAACATTCAAACTCAAGTTATCCAAGAAAGTATTCATCTAAGTATTTTGTTAGCTTTTCATTATTTGACAAGAAACAAATTGTTGTTTTCATTGACAAGTAAAGTTTTTTATCATAGTCTGGCATGTGTGCCTGAAATTGCATTTCAGACAACAAAGAACTTTAAAAGTTCCCCAGGAAGGAGGCAGCATGTTCTAAACCTGTGAGTCACTACAGTGTAAGAGTCAGAATTCAGTGCTGGCTCCATGCCTGTGTTAAGCCACAGTCAAGACATGTCCATAGAGCCTCAAATATGATTTGAGGTATCCAAAGCATATGTGTACGTGCCAGAGCATATGTTTAATCAACTGTCCATTATTGGTTATGCAAAGGGGGTAGCAGAGAAATTAGAGGGGAGTCTTGAATAATTGGGCAAGAATCAGGAGGGCTGCATTGCCTGGCAGGATAGTTGCTGCAAATATCACCTGGCAGGTCAGGGCCCGGTTGCTTGAAAGTCGGTTAACATTAACCAATGGTTAAGATTTTAACTCACGATTGCGTTTACTTCCTCATGGACAGATTTGGGCTTTCATGTCGGGTTTGTGTAATTGTGTTTCTGAGGAATATTTCAACAATACTTTTAGTCACCAGATTACGTATTCCTAGATTGAGAAATCTAAATTATTAAAAATTCACTTGACCATTGGTTAAAGGTGTCATTTTGTGCAAAGTTTTACCTGCAGCCTTGTAGGTCTTGACAAGATTTGTCATTTTAACCCTAGTGACTTTGATTCACTCATTTGTACATGTTGAGGCCACAAGACCATGTGTACATGTATGAACGACAGTGGAAACACTTGTAAATGATATAATGCACCTGACAGTGTTGAGCCTGGAGGGTGGGGGCAATGGCCAGGGTTTTACAAAATTCCTCCTCCTCTAGGTGGGGAATTATTTTGACACTAAAATCAATCTCTGGGTACCTATTTTGCTACATTTTTCTTCTGAAATTAAACAAAAATCTTGCCACTGGGGGGAGTACTCACTCCAATTTTGGGTAGGAATGTGCCACCGAACAAAGAAATTCCAACCCCGTTCTAGAGTAAATTAGCTCAATTTTGATACTATTTTGATACACCATTCTTGAAAAAATTCGTTTTTCCAGGGCCTAAAAGTGCCAAATTTCCAAAAATCAATACCTCGTTTTAGAAATGAATCAAAATTTTGCATGAAACACAAATTCATACCCCATTTAGCGGCACATACTTGTATAGCCAATGTAGGGGAGTACCCCACCCTGAGGGGAACATGAATAAAGTTCGATTGTATGAATGTAAATCCTTACCCCCCCCCCTCCTCCTAGATTTAACATTGATAGGTGCATAAAAGAATAATCATGTGTTCTGTGCACTGTAAATTAACATTAGTTTGAAGAATTGACGATATTAAGGCCCAGGGCACAGAATCCCTAGAAATTTGCTTTTGTACCTTCTCAAGTTTGTCAAGTACAAAGATCTGTGCAAGCCACACTTCATCAAAGTATTGTTTGTTGCCGGTCTATCTCTAGTTAACTAGGACATTTGCGAGAGGAATCTACAAATATGTCACGTACAACCGGCGTCCATTTTCAATGAAACTGACTACACAAGGCTTTGAAGGTGAGCTCTTTAT
>JANVCJ010072791.1:0-12297 GCA_026413505.1 Epizoanthus ramosus
TATTAGCACAAAAGTAATGAATTTTATTTTTAAAATAATTTCGTGTACATTTCTAGTACTTTCTTAAAAGAACGCGCACGCGTTTGTTGACAATCATTGACTATCGGCTAATAGCAAACGCTCAGAGAACCAATCACATGCATCCATTTGCAATTAATAGAATACAGCAAATTTCTACTAAATAATGTGTAATATCCATTGCATTGTATTGTATTGTATTGTCAATTATTTATTATATTCTATGAACTGTATCATGATAATGCCGTGTATTTCACTGCATTACATTGCAACTGCATATTTGTGCTATATTGTATTGTTAGTATTAACTAATGAATTGGACTGTACTTTGTATTGCATTGCATTGCATTGCATTGCATTGCATTGCATTGCATCCATTGCATTATACTGTATAGCACTGCACTGTATTGCATTCTGTTTATTATTACTACTACTCAGGCCTTCTGACAGGGTGCGTGGGTGCGGAACCGCACAATTCGGTCAAACCCGCACAATTCGGGAAAATGTCTACTGATTGCACATTATTTCATTACACTGTACATGTATAATATACCATAATAGTCCCTGATCTCCTTCAGTGGGCACAATATGAAGTTTGATTTCATTTTACTCCACAGTTGGTTTTGATCGGTCGGGTTGTGAAGAGGGAAACATGACTCCAGGACCTGTGGCTTGGAATGAAGACACCCAGTGATGAGAGAATCACTGCCAAGCCGCACACCCAGTGCTGAAAACCTCTCCTAAGAAATTAAATTATGAAATTCAAAACCTTAATTATAGTAATTTCAAAACAATTTTTTGAATATGCATTGTTAGTAGAATAATTGTTACACTGAATCTTATCTTTTTTAAAAAATTATCTTTTTGACAAATTTTAATAAAATAAAGTAAAAAAACATTGAGAATTTAGTAGAATGCATTTTTAAGAACTCTTCAGTAATTATTATTATAATTATATATCAGGCCCGAAACAAGGCAATTATTACGGGGGGAAGGGGGCAGGGTGCAAATTGACATCATAGCAGACTCAGGGGTATACATTTTATTTTTAACTTAGCGAACTGCCATGGACCTTCGTGGCCATGGGCCAGGGAGGTGCATTCACATCCGTCACATCTCCTGCATATGAACCTACATGTAGGTATATATATAGTGATTAATAATTCAATTTTAAGTTATTTTCATTTAATTGTACTATTTAAATATTTTTCATATTAAAAGTAGATACTACAAGTTAGTATTCAGTGGTTAATTAGTTCCATATAGTTTAGTCTGGGGTGCCCAACTACATGTATAAATAAGCTTTTCCACAAAAATGAGCAGACACCTTAATTCCTTAGTCATCTTACTGGATATGTCGGCGACATAAATTACAGTATCATCATGAATTTGGTACATGTATTGGAGAAATCCACATTTCCTTTACTGATAACTTGTTAAGAACACTAAAAATGTTTCCCATATACATCTATGCCAGCATGCATATCCAGTATCAATCATTTTCAACATTAAAAAATGCCAAACTAACCAACCAAAAATGGTTGATCCCTAATATATAACAGATGAACAAACAGAGGCAATTTAAACACTTTCAAAAAACTACATAGAAATAATTATTTACAAAGTTTAATTATTAGAAAGTTAAACAACATTAATCATAAATTAAACATATATATAATACAACAGTACCAGTAAATGATTCATCTTAGTCAAATGATGTTGAAAAAATAAAATACATGTACAACAAAGTCAGAGTTGTTGTCACATTAAAATAGCCGGCCACTACCAAAATTTTCATCGACCTACAATGTATATCAATAACAATAGATAAATTAGCCAGATTAGCTTAGATATATAATAATATACATTGTAGCTGAAAAGCCCAGTCATGGGAGCTTCAGTAAAGATAGGTATGTAAACTATGTATGTATGTAAATGATTATACTTCAGAGGTACATAGTCATTGCTAGTAATTTTGTGTATGGTAGTTATTCTCAACAGTCATACTAACACGTAACAACTTACTGAAAATAACATTCTATAATGTATTATTGACCAGTTTAAGATAAAATGTATTCTAAATATTAATGAAGCATACACAATTACCTTGTCATATTGCAGAGTCTGTAAACAAGCATGCAGCAAGTAAGACCTCTCGGCTGCTGTAAAGAAGCTTTCCTTCTTTTGATTTCCTTCATAATCCCCAAAATTATCTGTGCAAAACTTGCGGAGCTGTTTACAATGGACAAGGGAGTCAAACTTTAATCATTCTTGAAACAAGGCAAGGACCTCAGTTGTTAATTACATGTAAAATTATTTGAAGCTAAATAATTAATGAATGAGGACTTTTCTTTCCACAGAATAAGGAATAAAATCTTACTTTTGTGCAACATGCAAAGTAGTCCAAACAGGGCAACATTAAGCTGGCAGCATGGTGGTAGACATTAGATTCATGCATTTCAAAATTTAATTTAATTCTATATTATGCAGTACATGTATACAGAATTTAAATTAGACACCAAAATTATATGCACTATAGTCTATATATATATCACTTGCCTCATTAGCTTTCTGCTGTATGTTTCTGTACGTTCTCATTTATATGCAGTTTTAAAAGTGTTCATTAATGTTTTGAAATATCGATGTATGCATCGAGTCTAAGGCTGACTCGACAGGCCATAAACATTCAATATTGCAACATACAATTTGTAATTTAAAAGTTGCTAAAAACTTGATGGCAAGGCGAGCCATAATTTATACTGAAAATTTTATATCATTTGCGTAATTATGTTATTTCTAAATATTCAATAACAACATCTACATCCATGTTTATAACTTGCAATGAGGTTATTACAAATGTAACTGAATAATTATAAAGATGATAGCAACAGGCCTAGGTATATATTCTGCAGTTTAATACTCCCTAAGTATAGATCTAAAGCACTCGGAAATCGAGATTTCGAGTTGAATTTCAAAACGATATATACACCTAATATAGCCGGTATCCGAAATTAGGTTGTCTGTAACCTTGCCATTGATAAAGCAACAAATCTACTTACTCCTTTGCCCTTCTCTTTCTTCTCCAGCCCAATTTCCTCGGCCTGTTTCGGTTTATATTGCAAAATTATTATTATTAATATTAAGAAGGTTCAAGGTAAATTTAATTTTAAAATCATACATCATTATTCAATAATCAATACTATCTCCTTTCGAGGTGTAGAATAGCAGCTAAATATCAAGGCATTGCGATTCACTCCACTGGCTATATATGTACATGTATATTTAAAAAGACATGCAATACCTTGGCGGCGAGAACTTGAAATGGGGCGCCAACAGTCATTAGGGTAGCACCCTGTATTTCCTCTCTCTTTACAGTGAGTTCAGCCATCTCGAGGCAGTTTGAGACATATTGTTTCACCTCTTCAGATGGACAGTTGGCTGCAAAGGTTATTACGTATTCGTCGCTTGCCATTTCGTCTCACTATAGATCCAACTATGCACTGAATTGGACGTGTTCTTCACATCTTCACGGTTATTTCTTATGAATGTCGGTGATCTTACAATAACATATAATCGTCAGGCGTTCTTGCAGCCCTGGGACCTAGTCCCTCCATAACAACAGTCAACCCAACCTCGTCCCCAGGGTCACTTAGCGCGCGCATCCAAGATGGCGGCCAAAGCTGCGCTGAGAGACCCTAGGTTGCAGTCAACCCAACAATCTCGTTCCCAGAGACCACGTTCTTTTAAGCCTGCGGCGGGGGAGGCAGGGGGGGGAAAAAAAAAAACAGCCGGGGCCTGGGGAAACCCCCCCCGGGGTGGGGCCCGGTCGGCCGGTAGAGCACAGCAGGCAGCAGAACAGGATCAGGTGGCAGGAAGACGAATACGGGAGATGAACACAATGGCAGTCAAGACACGACATTCTCGGCCCGGAAGGCGCGTCCGGCCGCAGGCGACGGCCGCCGATGGGCCGGTGGACGTCTTCATTCGCTACAGCGAAGGCCAGGGCCAGTTTCTGGAGAAGGATGGGCTCAGCTACATCCTCTTGACGATGAAAATGCGGCGGCCCGACGGCACGCCGGACGGCTCCTTTCAGGGCCTGCTGCTCACCCAGCCGCTCAGTCCGGCAGCCTTGATCAAGCCCCCCAACCCACCGCCCGGGCCGATCGATCAACCACTGCCTTTCGACACCGTGCCCGTGGCCGGCGACTCGAAGGGAACCTGGACCTTCGCCGACGGGAGTTCCCTCACCGCCCTCGGGCCGGGGATCGTGACCCTGGTGCCCATGGTCGATGGCAGCTTCGCCTTCATGCTCGGTGGCATGGCGATCGTCAGCAACGGCACGGGCCGGTATGCCGGTGCCCGGGGGATCAAGAACACGCTCGGTCTCACCATCCTCACCGATCCCAAGTCCTTCGGCCAGCCCGGCACGTCGTTTCCCGGCCAGACGGTGGAGGTCTTCCAGGTGGTGCAGGCGAAGGATGTGTTGCAACTGCCTCCAGGAGGCCTGCCGGCGCCGGGAAGCGCGCCGCCCCCGGGTTTCGCGCCCCCGCGGAGGACTCTGGGTGTGGGGACCTGGCCGCCGCAGCTCGGAACCTCCACCAGCGTCCGCCACTTGGGGCGGGTGGAGCAGATGCTGCGCACCAGCCAGGGCAAGGGAACGTTCCAGAGTCAGGCGGGGAAACAGTCGATCTTTCTCGACATGGCGATGAATTTGATGAACGGCCGGCACGGTGGCAAGTTCGAAGGCCTTCTGCTGACCGGACCCCTCGATCCCGGGTCGCTGATCAAACCTCCCGCGCCGCCCCCGGGGCCGATCGACGAACCGGTGCCGTTTGACACCGTGCCGGTGGCCGGAAACTCCAAGGGCACCTGGTCGTTTCCCTACGGTTCCTTGACCGAACTCGGTCCGGGCATCGTCACCCTGGTGCCACTGGTCGACGGTAGCTTCGCCTTCCTGCTCGCCGGCATGGCCATCGGTTCCAACGGCGGTGGGGTCTACGACGGGGCGCGGGGTATCAAGAATACCCTCGGGCAGACCCGCATCACCGATCCGACCAGCTTTGGCAAACCCGGTTCGACCTTCCCGGGGCGGACCGTCGAAGTCTTCAACACGATCCGGGCAGAAGATGTCCTGACACTGCCGCCGGGGGCGTTGGGGGCCCCCCCAGCAGCGGGCACCGGAGCCTCGGCGGGCAGCGGTGCCACCAGCACTGGAGGCTCCTCGAACGGGGGGGGCATCACCTCCTTGCCGGTGATCGGATCGGTGCTTGATTCCCTCTCGACGTTCGGCATCGAGAGGGTGACCCGGCTGCTGGAAAAGGCGGCCTATTTCTCCCTGCTGGTGGTGTCGAGAAGGCCGGGCGGCCAGGCCGCGGCCCACGCTCCCCTGCACCGCTTCGACATCGCCTCGAAGCCGGCGGCGGGCGGTCATCTGGTGGGCCTCAACCTCGCTGGCGAGGAGGCCGCATCGGTGGAGCTGACATGGCATCCGATCGCCGACGATCACCAGGGGGATCCCGGGCGTCCGGCGCCGCCGATCCCCCTCGATCCAGAGACCTCACAACGTTTCGAAATCTCCCACAGCCTGTTTCGCTTCCACGACCCGGAGCGCAGTGGTTTTCAAGCCTACGGCACCGGCCAGACCTTTCCTGCCACCGCACCGGGCGGTCGCCCCTTCCTGCGCCTCGCCGCGGTGATGGACATCCTGAAGGGGTTCGGCGCTCTTGCCGGGCTCGACGGAACCGTCGTGGTGAACGGTACCCTCGAGCCCGGAGGCGACCTCTCGCTCCAGGTGATGGTGCGGATCATCAATGAGTCCGAGAGCTTGATGGCCAAGGCTCCCCTGGCACCGATCCACGTGCAGCCGGGCCTCGAACCCTCGGGGGTCTACCTGCCCCTCCTCGGTGAGATCGATCCATCTCATCCGGTCACGCTGCGCACCGACGGGTTGAAGATTCTCGGCTCCAACGTGTTCGAACTGCTACGGACCTCGAATCTCGATTTCGACATCCGACCCGTCGCGGGTTTGAAGAGCCGGGTCACCACCGGTCCGATCGTCGCTTCCGTGGGCGCCCAACTCGACTTCAACCCCCTCGCCCTCGCACCGGTCACCGCCATTCAAACCAACCATGGCGTGTTCGAGTTCCACGACCCGGCGGGGGCCACGGTCGGCACGATCACCGCCAACATGACCGAAGGACGGTCGTTCCGTACCTGCATCCGAGGGTCCCTGCTGCCGGTGTTTCGCTTTGGTGGTTTTGGCCCGATTCTGGGTGGCACGGGAGTCTTTGCAGGGGCGGCGGGAATGATGACGATGAATTCCCTGATCAGTGTCTTTCCGCGAACCCTTTCGAATCTCTACATCTTACGCCTCGACGACCCGGACGGGCGATATCGGGCGCTCGTAGGGTCGGCGGGGACATAACGGTGGGGATGTGACGGTAAGGCAATGACGTTGAGGCGATGACAGTAAGGCAATGACGATGGAAAGGAACCTCCCATGTTGAACACAGGAATGCTGAACCTGGGGATGCCGAAGACCGCGAGTTCCGTGCCCCCGAGGGTGGATCCGAGCTTCAGCAAGGAAGAACTCCGTCTGCTGGCCAACGTGGAGCCCTCCCTCATCAAGGGCATCGAACTCTTCGAGTGGTGGAAAGAGGCAGACGCCCGCGGCACCATCCAGAACAAATTCGAGCTGACCACGGTGTTCAACCGTCCCGAGAGCGGCTACAGCTTCTTCGACACGGCCCCGCTACCCTCCGGCACCCTGCCGGTCATGGGGGATGTGCCGGAGCTGTTTTACGATCAGCCCAAGGCGAAGCGAGATCTGAACTACTGGACCCGGGAGGTGCAGGAGTATGTGCTGCGCTATTTCATGCGCATCAGCGATTTTCGCCAACCCCAGGTGGTGGTCGAAGACGACCACCGTCGGCCCCGTCTCCTGCCCGAGCTCTCCTTCTGCCCCCGGGGAACCTTCCAGCGCGAGGGTTTCGGCTACTCGCAGCTCTACTACAAGTTGCGCGGTAGCGGGGAGATCGGCAGGTTTCCAAAGGGTTTGCAAGACGCGATCATCGATGTGCGCAAGTTGCGGACGGAGTTCGAGTGGGTCGTGGCCAGCGTCCGCATCTTCCACTTCGTCCTGACGTTCCCGCCGGAACCCTACAAGGGCTTCCCCTTCCTCAGCGTGCCCCTGCCGGAGACCGCCTATGTCGTGCTGAGCGATGCCTTTGTCGAAGACGAGGTCCACCCGACCGATGACTTGCTCGGCCGTTTCTCCTTCGGCTACGTCATGTTGGATGGCGCGGATCCGAATTCCCTCCTGGCCTATGGTCCGGGGCAGTTCAAGGCCGGCTTCCAGCTCTTCCGCTGGGATGTGAACGCCGGCGGCCAGGTGCGGGTGCGGATGCCCTTCGTGGTCGATCGGCCCACGCAGATCTTGAACATCTCCTTGAACCCGCTCCAGTGGGGCATCCAGGCCGCCGAATTCGCCACCATGGGGTTGGCCACGCCCTTCCTACAGCCGTTCCAGAACCTTCTCAACCGTCTACCTCTCTCGGGTCTGAGCTTCGATCCGATCTTTGGCTCGATCACAGCACTCAATCTCCTCACCCTGGGGCAGGCGGCGGAGCAGTACTGCATTTCCAAGGAAGACCTGGAGAAGTACTTTCTGATTTTTCATTTCGATCAGTACTACACGATGTTGACCGGGTCCCTGCTGACCTGGCGACAGATTCCAAACTGGCTCGACACGGCGGCCTTGCCCAGGTGGGTGCGCACGGGGGAAAGCGCTTGAATTCCTGTGCTCGCAAGAAAAGGAACTCTTGATGTCCGAGAACTATGACTACATTGTGATCGGTGCCGGTTCCGCGGGCTGCGTGCTCGCGCGCCGGCTGACGGAAAACCCGGATGTGAGGCTGCTGCTGCTCGAAGCGGGGCCAGACAAGTCGGAATTGGGCAGCGATCTGGTGGCGGATATCGAGGTGCAACAGCGTTGGACCCAGATTCAGACGACGTCCGTCGATTGGGATTACGAAAGCGAGCCGGAGCCTCATCTCAACGGCCGGAAGATCTTTCTACCACGCGGCAGGCTGGTGGGTGGCTCGAGCAACTACATGCCGGGAATGTATGTGCGCGGGAATCGGCACAACTTTGACGATTGGGAAGCCCAGGGCAATCCGGGTTGGGGTTTCGCCGATGTTCTGCCCTTCTTCATCAAGTTGGAGAAAAATCTCGGCACCGGTCTCGCACCGGGATTCCACGGCGATGCCGGGCCGGTGGAAATCAATGATTTCTATACCCAGACCGCATCGACGAACGCCTTCCTCGAAGCCTGCAAAGCCCTGGGCTTCCCGTTCACTTCCGACTTCAATGGACCCTCGGAGGAGGGCTACGGTCTCGTGCAGTTCTTCATCAAGAACGATGTGCGGGTGAACGCGGCGAATTCCTACTTGACCCCCGATGTGCGCCGGCGGCCGAATCTGACGATCGAGACCAACATCCTGGCCACGGGGCTCTGCCACGAGGGCAGCGGCGGCCGGCCCAGAATCACCGGCGTTGAGTACGAACACCGCCTGGGTGGTGGCCGCGTCAAGAAGAGTGCACGGGCCCGGGTCGAGGTGATCGTCTGCTGTGGCACGTACAACTCGCCCCAGCTCTTGATGCTCTCGGGAATCGGGCCCGCCGCCGAACTCCAGAAGCACGGTATCACCCCCCTGGTCGATCTTCCCGGTGTCGGCCTGAACCTGCAGGAAGATGTCGTCGCCCCGGTGGCCGTCAAGTACTCGGAAGCGTCGGCCCCCGGCCACATCATCCCCCTGGGGCAGGTGGGGGGGATGTTTCTGAATACCAACGATCCCACGAAACCGGACCTGCAATTTGTCTTCAACAGCTACAGCCTCGGAGCCCCCGGAGCGCCGATCGATCCGACCATGTATTCGCTCATTCCCGTGCTGCCCAACCCCAAGAGTCGCGGCCGGGTCACCTTGCGCTCCGCCGAGCCCGATGCCAAACCCAGGATTTTTGGCAACTTCCTCGCCGAACCAGAGGACATGGAGGCGCTTCTGAGCGCGCTCAAGATCTCGCTCAAGGTCGTCGGTCAACGGGCCTTCGACACACTGCGGGGCGACCGGGTGCTGCCGCCGCCGAAGTTCAAGGCGAATTCGGACGACGATTTGCGGGAGTACATCCGCGCCTTCGCCAACGTGCTCTACCATCCGGTGGGCACCTGCCGCATGGGTCCGGAACCCCACAACCCCCACGCCCCCGCGGTGGTCAATCACGACTTGAAGGTCCACGGGGTGGACGGTCTGCGCGTGGTCGACGCTTCGATCATGCCGCTCAAGACCACCGGCAACACCCACACACCGACGGTCATGATCGCGGAGAAGGCGGCGGAAATGATCATGATCGGAGAGAGCGCCGCCGTGACGTCGGCGGCCGTGTCGTCGTCTGCCCCGTCCTCGCATTACTCGTTCAACTGGTCCCGCGTCCGGGGGCATCAACCCGCCTCACCACCCGGCGCTCCACCGCCCGCCGCGGCTCCGCCGCGTGCCGGCGCGCGGGTGCCGTTCCTCGGTCTCACCCAGGAAATGATGCGTCTCTCGATGGCCATGTCGCTGTTCGGTGCCAAGCAAATGGGCAGTGTTCTCGATCCGGGCGCCCCCGACGCCCTCCGTTCGGTCACCGATTCGGTCAGCCAGCAGCTCGGCGGAGCCATCGGGCGTATCTTCGAAACCGGTGATCGGGTCCAGCAGGGGTTCTTCGATGCCATCCAGGCGGCCGGTGGCGGTGCAGATGCCGGGCCAGGTGCCGGGCCGGCCGACGGCGCCTCGGCGGCTGGCGGCGCCTCGACGACTGGTGGCACTGAAGGCCTGGAGGAACTCGATGCGATCTCGAGGGCGATCTACAACAAACATCTCGGCGGCGGGCACCTGGCCCTGGGGGGAGAGACGACGTCGCTCCTGGCCAGGTTCACCAGACCGTCGGGGCCGGCTGTCGAGTCCGTTCCGGGGCCTGCCTCCTATCCCTTCACGCCTTCGATCATGCGGCAGGGAAAGTACATCGATATCCTCGGCTCGAAGATGCACTACCTCGAGGAGGGAACCGGTGACCCGATTCTCTTTCTCCATGGCGATCCGCTCTCCTCCTATGTCTGGCGCAACATCATTCCTTACCTTTCTCCCCTGGGACGTTGCATCGCCCCGGACTTGATCGGCATGGGTTTTTCCTACAAGCCGAATATCACCTATACCTACACGGAGCAGTTCAAATACATCGAGGCCTTCATCGAGAAGATGGGGCTCAAGAACATCACCATGGTGTTACACGATTGGGGTTCCGGCCTCGGCTTCAACTATGCGATGAAGAACCAGGGGAATATCCGGGGGCTCGCGTTCATGGAAGCGGTGCTCGAGGTCTATCCGACCCTGGCAGATATGCCGCCGGGCATCCGCCCCTTGACGGAGAAATTCCAAACGCCCAATGTCGGCATGTACGTAATCGTTGGTGAGAACGTGTTCATGGACGATTTCATCCCCGACATGGTCATCCGGAAGCTGACGGATGTGGAATTGGCCAACTACCGCATTCCCTTCGTCGATCCTGCCAGTCGCTATGTGATCTGGCGGTGGGCGGAAGCGGGTCCTGTCGCCGGCAAGCCACCGGATGCGTATCAGGCCGTGGTGCACTACCTTGAGAAACTCAAGGTTTCTCCGCTGCCCAAGTTGCTGCTGTACGCGGAACCTGGAGCCATCATCACCGCCAAGCAGGTGAAATGGGCCGAGGAGAATTTGCCGAACCTGGAAACGGTAAATCTGGGGAAAGGGCTTCATATCCTGCAGGAGGATCATCCCCACGAAATCGGAAAGGCGATCGCAGCATGGTATCAAGGACTTTCCTGAACGCTCGAACAAAAGGCCACGCGATGGAAGAAAGGATATGGCGTGGGCGCTGCGAAGGGCCGCCGCTCAGAGAAGCGGATGGGGGGAGATGTAGATGATTTCTTTCACCAGAGAATCCTTGCGGCTTTCCTGGGCCATGTCGCTCCTCGGTATCAAACAGTTTTCGGCTCTCCTCGCTCCAAGACGCCACGACCGAGCCGCCGACTCGCTGATGGCGGTGACCGATGCGGTGGTGGGGCAATTGGGGGAGCCGATGGATCAGGTGTTTGCCGCCGGTGACAAGTTGCAGCAAGGCCTCTTCCACACCGCGCAGCCGCCTGGCGAGGGGAGAAGTCGAGGGGAAGATACGAAGCGGGAAGCGACGGTTGAGGAGATGGACGCCGTGTCCCAGGAGATTCTCCACCGCCACCAGGCCGGTGGCCATTTCAAATTGGGTGGAGAGTCCACCAAGCTACCAGATTTCTTCACCGCCCCGTCGGGTCCCGTGGTGGAGTCTGTACCGCCGCCTTCCGCATATCCCTTTACACCACAGATTCTTCGCGATGGCAAATACATCGAGATCCTCGGTTCGAAGATGCACTATCTGGAGCAGGGCTCGGGAGAACCAATCCTTTTTCTCCACGGCAACCCGGTCTATTCCTATGTGTGGCGAAATATCATGCCGCGCCTGGCCGAATCCGGGCGCTGCATCGCTCCCGATCTGATCGGCATGGGGTTCTCCTACAAACCCGACATCGAGTACACGCTCCTGGAGCATGCCAGGTATCTGGACGCTTTCATCGCGAAGCTGGGGTTGGAAAAGATCACGATGGTGATGGACGATTGGGGCTCCGCGCTGGGTTTCTACTACGCCATGAGACACAGCGACAACGTCAAAGCCCTCGCCTTCATGGAAGCGGTGCTTCTGGCCCGCCCCAACCTGGAAGACCTGGGGCCCTCTGCCCGGCCTTTGTCGAAGGTCTTCAGGTCTGCCGATCACGGCCTGTATGTCATCGGTTGCCAACACACCTTCTTGAGGAACTTCCTTCCCGCCATGGCAGGCCGCCCGCTGACGGCCGAAGAGCTGGCCATCTACCGGATTCCCTTTATCGATCCGGCGAGTCGGTATGTGATCTGGCGCTTTGCCCAGTCGGTGTCGATCGGTGGAGAACCGGCAGATGTGACGCAGATCATCAATGACTACAACCGCTGGCTCCAGGAGTCTCCGGTGCCCAAGCTCCTGCTCTATGCTCGGCCCGGGGTCCTCGTCACCGAAAAGGAATTGGGGTGGGCTGAGAGCCATGTGAAAAACCTTCAAACCGTGGAGCTCTCCGGCCAGGGTTTCCATATCCTGCAAGAGAGCCATGCCGCGGAAATTGGAGACATCGTGGCCCGGTGGCGC
>JANVCJ010072802.1:0-12295 GCA_026413505.1 Epizoanthus ramosus
AGCGAAGAAATATTCAATACACAAAATAAGAGCAAATGTATGGAGAAATCAAAATCGTTCGAAAAATAATAGACTTCAGGCTCAGATGACACATTTTACAAATCAAAGTATTGCATTTATGTTATGAGTTGCATTGATTGTGGTTTTAGCGCGATTTGTGGCGTTATTTGCTCCCTGGGCGAAAATTAGTTTGTATACATGATTGTATAGATTGAGTGAAAGGCGAGAAAGAAACATCAAGATGGCAGCCGCTGACATCGAGTAGACTCCATTCAACTCCAAATAAATCTCGAATGACTTGAGCTGTCGCTTTAATTTTCCCCTCCAATGAATCTCGAATAAATTACACTTTACTCACCACAATTAACAACTTCACAACATTCCTGATCTTCTCTGGTGAGCGGCATCTTTTCCAAACATTGCTTTTCGACATTCACCAGACGGTGCCACACGGACACTTTTCCAACGGTCGCGAACAAAAGACCTATACACAGAGTCCCACTTGTGTCTGAAACGGTAGAATATGTCGCTATTGTTTACATTGCCCATCACAATGCCAGACTCAAATTCAAAACAAAACCGCAAAGTTAACATACATGAGTGGGACTGCGTAGATCTTTGTTCGCGACCGTTGGAAAAGTGTTCATGTGGCACCATCCGGTGATTATCGAAAAGTGATGTTTGGAAAAGATGCCGCTCACCAGAGAAGGTCGGGAATGTTGTGAAGTTGTGAATTGTGGTGAGTAAAGTGTAATTTATTCTAGATTCGTTGGAGGGGAAAATTAAAGCGACAGCTCAAGTTGTTCGAGACATATTTGGAGTTGAACAGAGGCTACTCGACGTTGATGTTTCTTTCTCGCCTTTCACTTACTCTATACATGTATACAAAACTAATTTTCGCCTAGCGAGTGAATAATGCCACAAATCGCGCTAAAACCACAATCAATGCAACTCATAACAATGAAATACTTTGATTTGTGAAATGTGTCATCCGAGCCTGATGTCGATTATTTTTTGAACGATTTTGATTTCTCCATACATTTGCTCTTATTTTGTGTATTTAAATATTTCTTCGCTTTTGCTCTTATTTATCCTCCCTCCATTGGTGCCTGTGTGAGCTATGATTCATACCAGTTCACACCTTGCCCCTCCCCCCAGTCCCACCTTAATTCATAGCCACAGGCCTGCTGCCTGCACTCATTTTCCTGACTTTTGAAAACATATACCATGATACTCTGTGATGCTAGCGATATATATATATATATATATTATGTACAGTACACGTATGCATGTAAATATGTTAAAATTATATTTTTCAAAGTTCTGTTTAGCTTGGTTCAGTATTTGGTTGTGATTGTTACTCATGTATGCATCTCTTTCATGATCTTACCTCAGTTCTCTTGCTGCTTGTGGGACAAACTTCAGCTTCAGGTGAGTACTAACAATTTCTTTGGACATAAATTATGTAATGTAGATCTATAGAATGATAAATTATTTGATGTAGTGGGACTCCACCTTACAATCACCCACTAATACATGTATGACCATCTTATGACCTTATACATGTATTATTATAATTATGACCATCATTTAGAGGCATGAACAAGAGCTCCATCAGATTCTTATTTGAGAATAATTTCAGCAAGAAAAACAACAGTTAAACATTAGAGACTACAAGGGCCATGTCACTACATGTAGTCTTTGCATTAACAAGATCAGACATTCCAACCCTCTTGTTTTTCCCGGGAGTCTCTCGTTTTTTGGTGCATTCTCCTGGTATCCCGATTTTTTTCATTAAATCTCCCGGTTTTTAGAACAATTCGAAAATTAATGTTCAAGTTATAGAAACACATGTTGGTTTCAGTGATACATGTGGAAATGGATTAATAAATCTCAGTTTTGTTCCAAAATCAAAGTCGTTTTTCGATTGTGGTTGACGGTTGGTCAGTTTCCACAATTCTCTTCCTCAGTCCAGTTGTTTTGCAAAAGAGATTGTTGCTAGCATGCTTGAAATTGAAATACCTAATGACAGATAAGTGACAAAAGCAAGTAAAATGAATTTTTTCGGGATTCATTTTTACAGGGGATTAATTTTTTTTGCATATTGAATCTCTGTCTGTAAATGTAATGAAAATCAACCCCAAAATAATGTACAGTTACCGTAATACTTGTAACATGTACCATGATAACATTTATAAATTTATAAATATCAAATAATAATTATCTCACCATTTTTAAACAATTATTTTTTAAAATGTCAGTAATAACAGTTTCTAACCCACAATTCGTATCAATAATGATTTTGTTAAACATAAGCAAGCAAAAACGAGCGATAAGAACCCACAATGTACCCTAAATTGATGTCAGTAATAAATTTTTAACCCTGAAGTCATGTTTACAACTACATGTTTCTATTTAAATGTGTACAGATCACTGGCACACACTGTACATGTTATTGTACTTGGCCTACATTGGCAATATGGATATGAATTTTAGGGTTTCATTCTAATGGGGTATCATTTCATGCAAAATGTTGATCCATTTCTAAAACATGGTAGGGATTTTTGGAAATTTGGTACTTTTTATTAGGCCCTGGAATAATTTACTCTTACTAGTACTAGAGTTAACTAGAATACATGTAGGGTCGGAATTCTTTGTTCAGGGCAACATCCCTGCACAAAATTGGAGTGAGTGCCCGGTGCATACTCAAGCAGGGGTACTAATTAGCTGGTCATTCATTTACAATGCGGTTAGGTATTTTACTGAGTGCAAAATCTTACTTTCATTTCAAATTGGTATCAGATTGGTTAGCTTTAAATACATTAATTTATGTACATGTATGTTTTGTCTTTGACAAAATAAGTTGTTTCCCAGTTTTCATTTGTTGTCTGATTGTGTTTCAGTGTGTAGCAGTGTTACCCAGACTGTTACAGCCAGCACCACAACCAATTCCTTGAACAGTCCTAACTATCCTTCCGCATACCCTGTAAGTAGAACATGCTTGTGGAGGATTAAGGCGCCGTCAGGATATTTCATCAAGCTGCAGTTTCCCACCTTCAACTTGCAATATTATTATTATTCAACCTGCTCAAGTGGTGACTATGTAGAAGTACGTGACGGTTCCAGTTCATCAGACCACCTCATAAATCAGTATTGTTCCCGCTCATTCAGTACAAGGCCGCCATCAGCAGGGATTCTCTCTACTGGTCAATATCTATATGTGAAATTCTGGAGCGACACCCGTGGTACTAATGCTCAAGGCTTTCGTGCCACCTATATCGCTATCAAACAGGGTGAGTACTTACTAATAATTTGTAAATAAATTCTGTAAATTAATGTAAAGGTAAAGTAACTTTGTTTTATGTCGGTAGTTATGTCAGCTTTAAAGACTGGTATCAATGGAAGCCAACGTTCAGTGTGCACTTTACCTCCTCACTCTGTCATTGCTCCATTTTATACAATGTACATATAATATAATTATAATTTATTTATACTTTGACAATAATTGCATTGTGAAATGATGCAAGTTGCCATTGGTCAGATTTTATCATGTAACATTCTTGTCCAGGCCATTTTCAGCAAAATAATAGCGTAGGGTCAATATCACCCAGCTATCGCAATCTGAGAGTTACAACTTTTGATGGCTTCTTTACTATGAAAGGTTTACAATAATGTTCAAACTGTCAGTCTCAGGAGGAGTTTGCACGAAGCAGTGTGAATGGTAGGGGAACCAGAAATCATATGTTGAAGCCAAACTAACAATGCCTGGACTTAAAAACTTGGCATTTTATGTTGTATTTCTGAAGGTGACAATGGACATGTTATAAACTTTGTCAGCTTGGTACATTCCTTTGAATAGTTTATTATAAGTATTCTGTTATTAATTAAGCCTTAAATTGTCATTGTAACCATTGCTGTCCTGGTTTCTGACACTTTCATTTCATAAGAGGGAAGAATGCATACATGTGTACACCAGGGGCATAGCCAGGATTTTTTGATAGGGGGGTTCCAATTATTAAGATTCAATTTGAACATTTGAGGTCCCCAGGAATGGCATCTCCTCGATTCTGAGCACAAAGTTTCAGCAATTTCAGCGACAATTGTAGCCAGTATTTCTAAGAAGGGAAGCTCAAAATCCCGCGTACCAGGTAGTAATAATATATTTTCTCTTGAAATAGCTATTGCGATATCCCAAAGCTAAGGGGGGTTCGGGAACCCCTGGAACCCTCCCCTGGCTACGCCACTGGGTAAACACACCAAAATCTCCAGTTTAGCTCTAATTCTTGGTGCGAGTAATATTTGCAGGCTCCTTAACAGCTACAGTAGACCGGCCATCTCACCATCTGCTACATCCCTGAAATTAAGGCTTAGGCCCCAATCGCATTAGAGACAAACATTTGAAATGTCTCGGACAAGATTGTTGAAGACATCTTGTCTACACAATGATGTAATTTTCAAAATGTTTGTCCTCGATTTCCCTACCTCGAGGCAGGACAAGTTTAACAGTCGGAATCTTTGATGTTTTGTCGGTTTCAGAAATTTCACGCAAATTTCCAAAAAAACGATCGTCAAACAATGACGTATTTGTCCCCTACATTTGAAATGTTTGTCTCTAGTGCGATTGGGGGCTTTATTCTTCTTCAAAAACATGATAAAGTCCCGATGAATACCCCCCATTTATAAGTGGATTTATAAAGCTAAGTCGATTGCCTCTGCCAACTGAGTGTCATTCACAGGTTCTAAACAGCGATATATGCAGAGTTCGTGCTACAACTTTGTGATTCTTCCTTTTTTAGTTTTCGGTAAGTCCACCCCCTCCCGCCCACCCACGCCCCCTTCCTGGGGTATGGAAAAATCCGTTAAGCCGAGTACGCCGTATAGATAAGCTAGGATGGTCTGGGCAATGCTACTTTCAAAGATCAGAGAATCCAAATGTTACGCATATAGGCCTCCTTCCATAAGGTTTCATGCCGTTCATGATCGCCTATCCACCGAACGAGCCACGTCTTGTATTTTTATCTATTAGCTGAATATTAATTTCCCGTTCAGATATTGCACGCCGATGTGAATAGTTTTGAATTATATTTTATCCTTTTGCAGTTTACTTTTGTAAGTAAAGGATTAACTTCGTGATGGAGGTGATTACAAAGAGTGTCAAGACTTAAGCTGCACATAAGCGTATTCCGCTAACTTTAATCTTTATCAAGGGGGCGTTCCACACTGACTGAGTCGAACACCAAGCCATGGTGCGTTCCTATTCACCGTGTGCCATACAAAACGTATTCGTTCGAGGCCTGATGTGAAAGCTAAGCATAAAATTAGCATTGGGATAGCTGAACCACGTCTTCCGAACTCTATTCTTGAACATTACAAGTCGAATTGTAAGAGGCAAAAAGCGACCAGCCTCTTGCGACTTGCACCGCTCATCGCTTTGAGACTCGCTTCGCTTTAGAACTCATGTCGTGCATCTTACGAGTCGACATGTAGCAAGAGGGTGCAAATGCGATACTTAATATATTAAAGTTGTGTTAGAGATTTGGTCTGATGAGCTTTTGCACCTGGATATATAGTAATTTTAATACTTGCCCAGTTTTTAATTCCAAAGTAGACAGGCCAAAGCCCCACAGAGAAAGAAACTTATAGCCTAAAATAATCTCAAAATAGAGTACATGTTAACTATATCATGATCAGTATATGGCATAGCCTAACTACAGCATTTCATAGGATAGAAACCTCTCCGGTCACTTTTAGTGACTTTGATTTATAGAGTTTATACATGCAAGTTAGCTATTAGCTGTATCAGTGTCTTCTGTGTTCTATCAATCACTCGAAGACTGCGATCATCTCTGAATTGAGTCCAGCGACCTTCTCTATTATTATGTGAGAGCTAACGAAAGCATGTTTTGTATTATATGTAGCTTGCAAATCAATCCACGCGCAGTTGCACTCATCGTTTTATAATCGTCGTTGTGAATATCCATGATGCGTGACTTCGCGACGTGGGAGCACGTTTCTGTGCGTCTTAGGTAGAAAGAGTCAAAACTGAATGATGATGGTGCAGCATTCTCGGAATCATTCTGTTAATAAATAGTCTACAGTCGTATTCAACACTTTCTTGAGTGGCTGAAAAGAGCTACTCTCGAGTAGCAGTCTCTTTCACGATAATCGAAGGTGAACGAGGATAGATCTCTAGATCTCCTTTCCCTCCACCTTGTTGCATTACGATTCAACGTATTAATCTATAAATGCAGATTTATACTGTGTGCCCTAAATTTAAGGGAAAGCATCTACGGTTTTTTAATTTATACCACTTGCAACCCACCTGAACTAAAGGAAAAAAGTTTCCGTGGCTCCAATCCGAATTTAAATGCAGCAGTGTTCTGGAGTGTTCTAAACAAAACCTTTGCCCTTGTAGTTCTTGTGCAGACACATCGCATTCAATTATCGTAGTACAATTGACGGCGCTGTCATCATTTATTTATCGCAAACTGACCTTTGTCATCTCGCCGGAATCAGTTGGCGTGATACATGACAGGTCCAAGGGAGGTGTGGTTATTAAACGTTTCAGCTTTTAAAAATAATAATTATAAATAGTATAATTATCATAATAGTTCCTCGTGCCATATCAATATCTCATAACCCTGATATAATCCGATATTGCCCAGTAACTAACCCATTCCGCGTTCACTGGTCTGCATTGGGCATTACCTATACCGTGAGTATACCTATACTTTTGTAAGTGACAAGAGAAACTTGCATTAAAAGACGTGAAAGACGATGAATCCTTGTTATTCATTCATTGCCATGTTAGGAATGACAGATATCAAATGTTTGTTTTCGTGTCTTTAAGATGGATTTTCAAAATTATATAAATAAATGGAAAGCTTTCTTTTAGAGTGTCATGTTTCTGGGGCTTCAGATATGTTATAGCTACAAGAAAAACAGTGTCAATGGGTAAAATAGTTTGATGACACTTGCAAGATTAAGAATATTTGTTCGCAGTTTCTGCTCGCCCAGGTAACTGAAATATCAGCTGAAATTGCACTCCATAATCTATAATAGCTATAACAACTCTATAATAAGATAAATTTTATAGCTATCCCCAACGAAAGTGAAACCATATCCAAACTTTACCCCACAGAAAACTGGAATGGAAACAAATTCTAAATGGACAAGCTGTAAAATGTGTACATTGTCTTATTTTAATATTTGCTTTCTAACAGATATTTGCAGAGTATGCGGTTCCTAATTACAAATAGAAAAGAAAAAGAAAAAAAAACATATAATGAAGTCGCGCGGATCAAATAATACTGATCAAGCTATAACCAAGTTTTCTCTCTTCCTTCAGTATATCTTGGTCTGTCTATTATTCATTAGGGAATGCTGCAAAGTCTGTCACTTCCGATACGGTATGTATTATTAGAATGGTTATTTTAAAATATTGTTAAAATGAGGTTGGTAGTTTCACATCTTTATAAAGAAGACGAGGTTTGTAGAGGACAAAGAGGGAGAGGAAGAGAGAGAGAGAGCTAAGAGTGTGGAGGAATTTTCTGGCATTTTATTCCTGCCTGCCCCCTCGCCATTTCCTGTCTCACGAAACCACTTCCTTGATTTCGAAGAACAATTATCCTCACCAATAGTTATACTTTAATTTATTTCTTATTTTAAAAGTACGTCACGTCCGTCTGTGTACAACTAAATCTTAACTTATGGCGGAGGCAGCATAATCTTAAGAATAATAAGACAGACTCAAATTATTTCTTCGTTGCATTAATTACCAACACAGTGCAAATATTTGATGAAGTGAAATGATCTTCGCAGTAATATACGCAATATGCAAATATTAGCTAGCTTAATTTTCAAATTGTTCCTTCTCTGAGTCAACGTTTTACTTGTTAACTAAGCAGTAGAATACATAATTGACAATGGAGGAACAGCTAAATGGCGAGAAACATACGGCTCTTGCTTGCGTAATGCCGCGAAATTGATCTGCGGGCTCGAATCACAGAAAACTTTACAATTATGTGATTTTAAAACAGGCAGTTTTATTATTCTTTGTAAATTTCATTTGTGTGTATTTGTTCCAAATTACACTCGAACCGATGTGATTACGTACCCAAAAATTTCGATTATTATTATTATTATTATTATTATTATTATTATAATTCATTGATTATTCCGACCCATGTAACTGCAATACCAGCTGAAACTGCACTCCATATAGTGAGATTATAGAGATTATAGCTATCTCCGTGCTAATTAGTAATTACTGCACCTGATTAAAAGTGCCAGTCAACGCTTGAAGTGTATATTAGTATTATATGTCATAACGAACCCCGCGGTTATTTGACACGAAACCGCTGATGGAAAACAAATGGCGTCGAGCTATAAAACATCGATGTTAGGCGAAACTAAAATATTCTCTGCCTTGTTCCCTTGACCTCAGCAAGTTAAAGTGGTACGACAAATACAAAAATGGACAACTGGCTAGTATCTACAAAGTAGATAAGTAATTATACAATAAACAAGATATAACGCGTGCTGTGATTGGTCTAAAACTGTGATCTCTTTTTGAACAGACACCAAAATGACGTCACGCCACTGCTTCTGAGAAGTCTCTATTTTTGTTTTACTTGAATTACAATGGTGGAAAACCTCGAAAATCTGTTTCGATCATTGTATATATAAAACAAATAGATTCCATTTTCCGTGCGTCTGTTCACTAACAGATGTTCAAATGACGCCAAAACACAGCGAGAACTTCAGTGACACACTCGCCTTCGGCTTGTGTGCCACTTCTGGTTCTCTCGCCATTTGAACATCAGTGAAGTGAACAGATGTACGGAAAATGGACTCTATTTGTTAAGTGGAGGGATCAACCAAATGTTACATAGTACTTTTCGCCATGAGGATGAACAAACGTAGCTCGTAAAATAGTGGTCTGCTTGAACTAACGATCAAAGAATTCGATATTGTAAAGAAAAATGAGTACCACAACCTCGTCTGCGAAGATGGGGTTGATTCCGTTCAGTTCATGATCCCTAACATGAAATAGTGCAGGCCTTACATAAACGTTTGGCTCATAATAGCATATATTGTTCAAGTTATTTCAAGAGAAACGATTCTCATTCTCAATTTTATACTTAGTTTCCATCGTGTAAAGGACACTACACTGTGTAATCGTTTGTTCCAAGTTCGTTTCCTCCTTGTAGCTCTTGCCTCTGGTCACGATGCCCAGATTCAGAATCGACGCTAGCATCTGGTGACATTTCAATGCTAGATGTCCTTCGTTCTTCAGTCTTGGCCGTTATGTTTGCTGTTCGTCTCCATGGAAATTCGAGTCTTGGGAACTGGCGGGCCTTGTTTATAGTTACGTAATTGACCGAATTCGTCACGCGTGAACTGCTGTCATTTTTGCAAGAAGAAATGCATGTTTTTCCCTTATCGTTGTGGCAGAGCGCTGAACCCCGAATGCTAGAGGATAGTTCTAATCCGCTAGATTCAGTAGCCTGATAACAGGACGTGTTTATTCGGCTCTTTTCAATTTCGGATTTGGGTCGTGATGATCTAGACCAGGCATGGGAGTCGACAGTTAGTGTAGATTCATCTCCACTCCTTCTCCATACACCAAGAATCTTGGCGAATTTGCGCCGGTAGCTCTTATTGGTAGCGCAGTATATCCAAGGGTTTACAGTCGAGTTTAACATGCACAGGACCACAGTGAAATAATGTAACGGTGTATCAAGTTCCGTGACATCGTATTTGAACAACAAATAATAGACTTGATTTGGCATCCAGCAAACACCAAGAGCAATGGCAGTTGCCATTGTCATTCGCAGTAGTCGACGTCCAGTTTTTCCCTGCTTTGTTTGCGACAAGACTTTGGAATGTTTGGTATGGTAGCGAAGACTAAAGAATATTGCTAAGGAAAGAGTTAACGGAAAGATATATTTGAGAAGGAACTCAAAAAAGGCAACGGCCTGTCGACCACTCTGTGCTTAAATTCTCCGATACAAATTTTAGCGAGTACTAATTTTAGCAATTTTCGCCCAACTCGCTAAATTTAGTAGCCGCTAACAAAAGCAACCTTACAGGATGGTCTCGATCGCTCACCACGCGGTCGTCGGGTCTAGGTCCTTCATCGGACAAGATTCTCTTAGCGTGAAAACCATTCTCAAAATGGCGGCGGTAACTCGTTACGTGTTAGGTCCTACTAAGGGCCTTAAGTCGCGTTAAGTCGCCTTATGTTCGTTAAACATTTTAGCTTAAGTTTCCAAAACTCACCTTAAGTCGCACTAAGTCGCCTCGTTCCTCGAGAATTTTAGCTTAAGTCATCTGAAGTCGCATCGATTTTCCTTAAGTCACAGCTACTTAACTTGTTGCTATTCTAGGGAAAAGATAGAAGAGAACTGCGAAAGCATAGGTTTGGGATTCGCAAGACATTCCAGAAGAGAGAAGAGCTAGAAACTTATCACTCTTGTACCAGAGCAATTTGTTTCGGTAGTAACGACTGAATTTACTTCCGCAATTTTGGAACGCAATACGGTGCACTACAATATATTTTAGGATCTTGCCAGTCGTCCTGGTCACCGGCGCGTGGATTCCGTTAAAATATTCACGACCTCTCGTGATCGTCTCGATTCTCCGGATAGAATTATTTCTATCCAAGCGAATTCAGTCCCGGCGGAGTTTCTATATAATCGGCAGCTCGGCACGGTCGCTTGGGCACGTTTTGAAACGACCATGGGGATAGGGACGAACCGGTGTCCCAGCGGATATGAACCCCGGCGGATATGGACTCCCCGGTCCATATTAAATAAAAATAACATAATAAATACTATATCTAACGTGGATACACACTTAGCTTATCAGCTAGTTTACAGGTGCTCCACGAAATCTATGAAATAATAATGAAATTAAATTAAAGGGGTTAAAATCCCCAACTGGCAGGAGGCACTCCAGCTGGCTATATACAAACGTGGCCCTGAGCTGGGCTTGAACTCGGGATCACCGGGTACAAGCACAGGACCGAGTGTAGACTGGGCTCGACTCGGTATCCCGGGTCCAAGCACCAACTCACTGCGCCACGCTGTCTCCACTGTTTCAAAGCGGAACTGAACATTTGCTTCCGAAGTTGTTTACAGATTTTATCACTTTGACATAAATTGTAATACTGCTTCTCTGTGGCAATAGGTTCTAGAGTGCTTCTTTAGGGATGAAAAGTTAGATCGTCAGCATCGGCTGGCACTAGTTCAGTTGCTTAGTTGCTGTCGCTTGAACCGGCCGCCTGCACAAGAAGTATGAAGTAAATAGGAAATTATTTCGAATTCAGTGGTTCAATGCATTGGCTGAGTTTTGATATTTACTATTTTTTTTTTAATTATTGAACCAGAACTGCTGAAGAAACTAAAAAGGAAGGCCGTTTGCATGCATGTAGTGATGTACGAGTCACGAGTTCAAGCAATTTCAACATGCCTAATCAACATTTTAAAACTCGAAGTGATCATTTTATTTATAACGCACACCGAAATCTGATGAACCAGATCCTTAATAACCGTCTTTTGAACTCTCTTGTTCCATTCCGAGTAGATGACATCTTTGTTTTCAATTTCAGTTCCAAAAAGGGACAAGATATTTGCTCATCGGCGATCGTGATTTCAACAGCCAATCATATGCAAGGATTTCGGCCACGTGAATATGCTTAACCTCAGAAGGTCGCTCGTAAAAACACTATCACTTGCCATTTGATCCTATCATCGAAGAGCCAAATAAATTCTTTACATACACAAACTTTAACATGCGTGTGTAAATAAACCTACGGAAATATACCTCAAATTCAAATAAGATGTTTCCATACAAAATGTCTTATTTCTGTGCCGGTAACGCCTCGTGGATTAATCACTGATACAAAACTCAAGCTCGTTGTATAACTGTTTTAAAAATATAAAACTCAAGTCTGTTGCATATTACTGTTAATTAATCCACGAGGCGAAGCGGAGTGGATTACCACTGATATAAAACGAAAGCAAGTTGTCTAACTGTTTTAGTAGAAATTTACCGTGAGTTATTAGCACAAAAATAATGAAAGTTTATATGAAAAATAGAAATTATTGTTTTATTTTTCAAATAATTACGTGTACATTTCTAGTACTTATATAACAGCACGCAACGCAGACGCAAGGAAGGTGTGACAGTTGTTTGTTTTTTCGCCTTGCGTATGCGTTGTATTCTGTTTTCACGGCGACATAAGCGACGGAAGATCGACGGAAGCTCAACGGAAGCAGAAACGGAGACG
>JANVCJ010072813.1:0-12293 GCA_026413505.1 Epizoanthus ramosus
CAGGGATGTAAGGCGCATTTGAAAATTGTGAAATTGAAACTTGCGCCATATAAATGTATATTTATTATTATTATTATTCCCAGCTCCTTTTTCAAAAATTTCCCAGTTCACAGTTTCTACTTGAATTTTACTTTTGCTGCTAGTGGCAGCAATAAGGTCAAAGTAAGAATCGATAACAAAGTTTGACAGAAACTTGTCTTTATCATCTGGGAGGGATCCTTGAAGTCCTTCCAGATCTTTGTCATCAGTTGCTACAGCCAAAACTGACTTCTTTGTTTCACACACACTTCAAAAGAAACCATTTATGTGCTGGCAGGACAGACATTTCTGATTTACTGAAAGGCTAGCAATGTTTTCAGGCAGTCCACATTGTACCTGAAAGTATGGATCTATGGCTTCATTTGCGGCCCCTTGTGATTTTTCATTTTTTGCTTTACTGAGAAAAGTGTCAAGTGATTCTCTAAACAACTTTCCTTTACGTTGATAGTTCTCTTTCTTCGGTGATTTTCTGAAAGAATAATCTGTTGTTGTACTCTTCCATTTCATTGTCACAACAGGTTCTTGATCTTCTGTTATCTGGCTATCCATATTGGATTTGCTGTCACTTGACTTGCCCTCACTTGACTTGCTGTCACTTGACTTGCTGTCACTTAACTTGCTGTCACTTGACTTGCTGTCACTCGACTTGCTGTCACTCGACTTGCTGTCACTCGACTTGCTGTCACTCGACTTGATGTCACTCGACTTGCTGTCACTTGACTTGCTGTCACTTGACTTGCTGTCATTCGACTTGCTGTCTTGCTGATCATTTTACAATTTTGTCTCGCCGTTTTGCTTGCTGTTCTGCTAAATTTTCATCTGCCTGGGCAACTCTTTGAGCTGAGATTCAACTTTGTCATCCACTGTGATGGGTGCTTTGGTGCTTTTAGGCTTTTGCACCAATTCTTCTTGACGCTCCCATTCCATCTCAATCGCGCACTTTGTTTGGAGGTTCCAATTCAAAAAGTGAAAGGCTTTGAGGGTGCTTTCATCCAGATTTCGTCTCTTCTCATCCAAAATATCACTCTAAGTTGAAAAGGACCTCTCAATGTCGTATGAGCCAATTGTGGTAGTGTAGTAAATTGATGCGAGTTCATACAGGTGGGGCAGATCACTTGCATAGCTTCAGGTCCACCTTACCACCCTTGCTGTTCTGTACAGCAATAGGACCCAGTCTGTCGACATAGAGTTCCCATTCATACCTTGGAACTGAATCAAAACCAGGACTGCTCTGAACGGATTCATAATCTGTCTGGATATTGAGTAGATTTCGTGGGTCAAGGACTTGAATTTCACTGAGGAATTGCGAAGTTAGCTGCCCATCATTAACAACATACTTGGACTGTTTCGCGTGTGCATTCAGGAAGGCAGTGGTAAAACGTGTGCGTAGGTCTTGTTTCTCTTTAAAGGTGAAAGTATACTCTCCCTCAAAGCATGATGCAAGGTCGTCTGCTGTAAGGTTGGAACAGGTTCTCCATTTTTACATGGGCCTGAGTAACATGTGGCATCTTTTCCTGAAAGTAATTGAGGAAAGTCATAAGAGTGGGTTCCTTTCTTTGACAAAGGCAAGTTCTGCATGCAGTATTTCATGAAAGCTGGGTCATCATACATCTCTTGCAAACATAGAAGGGAAGGGCTGGCTGTGTTTCGCAATCGCTCAATTTCTTCTTGGATGAAGTCTTGGTAAATGGAGTAGTGCTCTGCATGATAAAGTACTGAGAAGGTTTGGTGGCATGGTTGCATTTTGGCGAAGAACTCCCTTCATGTAATTTAATTAACGGCTTTTCTTCCGCTTGGGACGAAGAAGAGATTCCAAAAGCACTTTGCAAACTCTGTGGTTTCTTTGAATTACTTCTTGAAGTCAGATGCCACAAGATTGACAATGTGGCTGTGGCAAGTGATGTGGATCCAGAGGGGAAAGAGGGTAATTAGAGTGTCGACAAACGCCTTCTTCATATATGCCACATTGTCAGAATTAAAAATGCGAACATCGTCGTAACCTATTAAAAAGTCATGGACAGTTTTCACAATAGCTTGTGACACAGTTTTGTTGTCTGTTGCTGTCAAAAAGTGTGTGTCCAACAAGTACGCTACCGTGTTGCTGTTTGGGGATAACTCATTCTGATTCTAGAATCCATAGAGCTTTGATTAGTTTAGTTTTAACTGAATTTAAAAAATGCAAATTTTAAGCCCATCTTCTGTAATATCGTGATTTTTTAAAAATTTGTGATAAGTCAAGCAAGGCGAGACTATTTTATCTTCTATTTACAATTATGGGACCACAGCAGAGATCACGCATTGCTGCGCAAATCTCACATTTAAAAAAAAAATCAGCAATTGTCAGCTTTTTAATTTTCTATAATAAATTATTTGAATATTAAAATTATCATTTCTGCCAGGCACTCACAAATGTGGACAAAAACAAATTCTTTTTTTTCACTTCAGCCACAGCACGTGTTCACCTAGATAGCAAAAATAAACATTGACAAGAACCATCTTAATAATCACACTTTTGCAGATAGCAAACGAAACTCGTGACTGCCGAAAATAAACAAGTTTTGCGGGAACTTATCTTTGTAGGCACGTTCGGCGGTGTGCATTTGCCGAGGCATGCCAATTTCCGTAGACAAACATTTCTGTGGTTTATAATTACTGTGAAGCACAGGCACATGGAACAAATTAATGCAGGTACAATTGTCGTGTTGAAGTTTTATACATACCCTGCTTGCTTTTAGGTTTATAAAAAATTGTCGTCATTGTTTGAATAATCAATGATATTTTACAAGAAGTTATTTTCCTCAGAAAGGTTGGAGGAAGATCGATTGTTCGATTGTTTGAAAGTCTAATTCGGTGCGTCCCATATCTGCATTTCCTCAGGAAGTGAAAAAAACTTTTAATTGCATTTTGACACTTCATACCTGTCACTTTAATAAAGCTAAGACAGATAGCTGATAAATGAATGTGGTTGTCACTGTGAATTCCAGAAGTGTTGAAACATTTTGTCTTTTCCGATTTGCTGAACCGATTTGTTCGATACATAGCATAAGAGAGTTTGTGTGTCTTGGAAGTCAGAAAGAATGATAATTTATGTCAAAAATAATGTTTGCATTACTGTACTTTTTATAAAACTGATCCGCTTTCCCCACATTGTGCAATTATGTGATTTTTCGCTGATTATGCGATCGGATGCGGCAATTGTGCAAAATCGCACTAGCGCACAATATCAGAAGCCCTGTCTATGGTGGGTGGCAATCCTTGAGAAAGGTAGTGGCATGAATATCTTGTGAATTGATCTCCGCCTTGAAGATATTCCAAATGGAGAGCCATTTCTCATATGTTCCATTGAATTTAGCTATATTTAGCTTTGGCAACTTCACTTTAAAACTTTTCTTCTCTGATTTGACTGCTTTCTCTGCCATTTGTAGCTTCAGTTGTTCAAATTTCAGTTCTTCATCGCATTTCTGAGCAATCTGTTCATCTTCCTTTTCTAACTTTTCTTTCTCTGCTCTGCGTCAGCGCCCTAAGTTGCTGATTTCAGTGTCAATTTTGTCGACATTTGCTTTAATTGCTTGGCCCCATTCTTCAACTTGAATTATAGTCTCCCCCGCATTGAGATTGACCTTTTCAACTTGTATTTTCAGTTCTTCAACTGAACTCACAATTTCGCCAATGTTTCCTTATGGCGGAATAGTTTCTCCAAGTTTCCCTTTTCCACAATACTCTTTGTTTTATTGTGGGTGAGGGTCATAAGCTGCAATTCTGTTTTCAGCTTTCCATTTATCTCCTCCATTCTTAGAGTATCCAATCTACGTTCGTAGGTGCCAGGTTTTGTAAATAGGATTGTTTCACATTTTCTTTAATCAACTGTTGCTCTCGTTACAACAACTTCATCACATGCATCTCTGTCTCTCTCCCTACACTCTGATCACATGATTTCCGCTTGCTTGGCTATGCGTGCTCTTTTCTCATGCGTTTACTCGCATTTCAGGTGCCCATTAAAGTGAACACTCTCACACCTACCACTCAACACCCTCAATACGTTGATCAGCTTCCAACAGTGCAAAGGACAAGGACGTGATCAACTGTATGCATGGTGCATGCACAAGCACACGAGATGCGAGGAATGCGTGGAACATTCATTGCATTCCACCCTTGGCATTGTTCTTGGAAGACAGTATTTTCTGAGCGAAAATCGAGAATTCCCTGGCCTACATACACGGCGAGCATGCTTGGTGAGCATACACTGCAGACCATTTCAAAAATAGGTTTTCGGGCTCCTTTGGTCGCCTGCAATTAAGGTTAGAACATATTTATGTTCAATAGCAATGCATACTTGGTATGGTAACTGCTTGGCAGCTTCACAGCTTCAAACCTTTTGACTCGTCTAATTTGCGCTGCCTTTAAAGGGCATGACATGCCTTGAACAGGATACTCAGCTTCTCCAAAAGTTTCTGATTCAAATCAAACACGATCTTCTGAGCTGGTGTGTTTGGGAATCTTATGATTTTTCGAACCTTGGTGGATATTTATAATCTCCACTTTCAAGCGTGAATTGCCAGCAATAAAAGTATTTCTTTGTTTAATGGCTGGATCACTTTCTGACTCCTGGCAAACAGAGCAAAACATAACATTTGTATACTCATTGTAACTAACCATGGCCTTCAATTCCTTCACGATTCCTTAAAACCTCGGTTTCTTTGTCTTGACTCGTACTACTTCTGCATTTCCAATTGTCTTGCCTTCTTTAGCTTTGGAGGTGGTGGTTTTCAGCCTGTGACCAACTGCCGCATACTCTTTGGTTTTGACATATTTATCGCCACACCATGCTTTCCAGGTTCAATTCGATCACATTTTACAAAACAAATGGTCCCACTGAATTCTGGGTATGAAATGTCACGTGCCAGCTTTAGTCATGTTTGTGCTCTATAAATGTGATGTCCTCAGTCATACAGTTTGTACTGTTCTTGCAGTATTAACTCAACATGATGATCATCCAGACAGCAAAAGCAGATTCTGTACCGTGGAGGATTTCCAAACTCACTGCAGCTACAGCGTATCCCACAAGCCTGCTTTCTCTGCCATTTGTAACTTCAGTTTTTGTTACTGTGTTAGCAAAATTCTGCAAAGATTGCCAGCACTTTGGTTGTCCTTTTGTACTGTCTTGTGATACCATATATATTCACTCTTGTTTGTTTCCTTAGACTAAAGTTTATGATGTACAATATGTCAATTGACACCAACGTGTCACCATTTTCATAGACAGTGTAGGGCATCAGCCGGCAGTGAAGACTTGCTTCTAATTTGTCATTAGGTGTTTTATCTTGTAAATTTTATTGTTGTCGTCAAGTTCTACAGACAAAAATAACAGATTAGATTAATAATTCTCAAAATTATCATACTGACACAAACATAGAAAAACTATGGTATGTTACACTGCTACCCTTAATAAACAGACCACACGTACCTCACACAGAGATAGTGGGTGTGTCATTGTTGCCCAAGGCAACCCAAGGGGGCTGAAGGGTAGCCCAAAATTGTTCAGCCCAAATTATTTAGTACTAATAATTAATAATATACATGTATCATGCACACTGTAAATAATACAGAACCACTGGCACTGTCACTGGCCATTTTTTACGTAGCTGCAACTCCTTTCCAAGCACCTCAAGCAAACTTTCGAAATCCCATTTGTCTCCTAGTTTCCTGCTCAGAATTAGTTGAATCTCACTTGGGAGTTTTGCCATAATCGAAGGTGCCAAAAATGCTCTATGTGCATCAGCAGAAATACCCACTACACAAAGGCTTCTCGCCGTGGCTTCGGTTCAGTCGTATAACTGCCACAACTTTGTCGAATCGTCCCTCCAAGTGACCTGAGGTAATTGCATCAGTGCTTCCATATTTTCAAGACAAAAACTTGTTAGTTAGCGAAACGATTTCTAAGCAACTTCACTGCTTCACAGTATGTTTGCCATCCAGAGCTGTAATCCTGCAATCGTTTCTGCAGCAGTTCCCTGCAAATATGTTTGAAGATAGCGAAATTTGTCAACATCATTAAGCTCTGAATTTTTATGAATCGCTGACGAGAAACTGTCCCAGAAGGTAGTCCATTTCATTGGGTGTATTTCGGCAACTTGACTCTGGAGTCTATCCTTAGGTCACCTTGTTGTGATGCTCCAGGGCTTCCAGGACTTGTCAAAATTGCTTAAGATCGATGATGTCTGACTCTGGTTTCTCATTCTCGATTTTCTTTATGTAATCAATGATGGTCTTGGGCTGCTCTTTCTTTTCTGGTTGACGATGGTCTCTCTGGGTCTTGAATAAGTCCAGACTACCTTCAGACTCTTGTGAGAATACTGGCTCGCTATCTGAAGATTCAGTAGAGGACGGACATAGCATAGTGAACAGATGTTGCCAAACAAATGGGTGAAGATCCTTGTTTCCGAACCAGTGCTTCTTACACAGCCTCATGTTTTCATAGAAGAAGCGAGCTCGAAGGGCTGGCTCAGCTGCACTGGCATGTAACCAGATCTCAGAATTGGTAGTCATGAATAAAGGAACTCGATCAATCCAGTTATCTCCTTGATTTTTTACGCTCACTTGAGTACGATGACCTTCTCCGATCTTTTTGGGCATTTCAATAGCTGCAGGTGTAAAGTTCGGTTCCTTGATCAAGGCCAAACGGACACCACTTGACCACATAAAATTGCCACAGTCGTGGATTTCGGCATAAAACTTGGCAAACATTGCAACTGATCGTACTAAATACGATTTAGCAGAATTTGGAGGACCTTGAAAGACAATGCCCCCAATCTTGGGCAACTTTTTGTCAAAAACATTGACAATGTTCTTAACTAGATTTTCCAGACAAAATCCTTTGTTTTCGCAGATTCTCTTGACGATGCTGCTACTGTTGTAAATACTATGGTACTTATCTTCTCTCTTGCTTCTGAAATATTCGCAGCATTGTTCAAAATTGAACTCCAAAAAGTCGTGCTTGACTAGATCGAATGCCTTTTCAGTAATGGCTTTATATGATGATTTAGAGTAAATGTCCAAGAATTCTTCAACTTTGAGTTTGTTACACAGTTTAATTAGTTCCTGAGGATCATTTGCGCCTGTGTGTAGAATCTTCTGCTTGATCCTTTCGCTCATCCTGGTTCTCAATATATTTCATCTTTACTTCGTTACACATTTTTCTGACTGCTGGTAATGTACTGGCACACTTCTGATAGATTAGTTATCTTGGGTCTGTGAAGCAATATTGCAAAATTGCTGGCAAGTCTTTGACCTTTTGAAACTGAGCGAGGGGGTTGTGTCTTCGCAACCACTTGCAAAACACCATATCCCAATAGTCGCCATTAATTCCAAGAACCCAATGAAAATGGAGGCCAACGATACGACTGCCAACACAAGCTTCATCTTGACTGATCTGATGCTCAAACAGCAAGACTTCTTTTATACTTGAGCAGGAACCA
Source organism: Epizoanthus ramosus (assembly GCA_026413505.1). Lineage (NCBI taxonomy): Eukaryota > Metazoa > Cnidaria > Anthozoa > Zoantharia > Epizoanthidae > Epizoanthus > Epizoanthus ramosus. The sequence goes on from JANVCJ010072813.1 coordinate 7,515, forward strand.
ATTTTATCGAGACATCCGTCTGTAATGCGGGAAACACCACAATAGTAGTTTCCTGACATGCACTTGTGGATGGAATCGTCTTGCAGGATATAAATGGTACCATTTTGATAGTGGTTCTTCCGGACTCTGGTGTGTACACCATTTGGTAGTGTCCAAACAGGCTGTGAGTTAACGAAATTCTTATTGGCTCTAGGGAGGTCATTATGAGGAACTCCGAGAGCTCCACCTTCAGGCAAGTTCATCCTGAAACGAAAAAATTCCTACCAGACACTCCTTTATAATCATTTATTACGTCATCGTTACTTGATTGGTTAGAAATGACATCATGTCTCTTCTGATTGGTTACCACTGGTTGATTGACAGGAACCCATTCAACTGAATCCCTCTTCCAGCTTTTTTCCCTCCTCCACTCCGATGGGGTCCGGTCGGAACAGTTGTCTGATCTGACAACAGTGTCTTCTAATGTTAATCCTTGAACTTTGTGAATAGTGCAATGTTTGTAACTCAATATATTTACCGATCGCAATGATATCTTTGGATTGAACAAGCAATAGCAAGCATGTGGCCAGTAGCTGCCATCTTGAACAACAGCAACAACAACCCATCATGCATCGTACACAGTCTTTACATCTGCTCTCATAGCTGACATGTCAGCTAACTAATCAACATAACGAAAGATACGAAATGCCAATTAACAATCTCCATATCACCCACAGTTAGTTGCACTAGTTAATTTGATGAAGTTTTTAAAATGGACTGACTCTAATGTGTTGAGTAGATTATCGCACCCCAGTGTTGTTTCAGGAAGTTCCTTGCCAGTCTGCATCTGGGAAGATAGATCAGCTGGCAGCTTATTTCTTCCTACAAACTGCTCATTGTCTGGCTGATGGCTGTCATCAACAAATCTTTGTTCTGATTACATTGGCTTTATTACAATTGAATCTTGCAGCTGTGGTGGTGCATTATCTGCGTTCATGAACTGTTTAACATGAGCCATGCTCCTTTTAGGCAAAATATCTTGCTCGATGATCAACAGGTCTCCCTTTCACAATACTACCGTATATGGCTGGGGGTCAGACAAAGCCTCTTTTTGACCTGCTATCAGTGTTGATAGTTGTTCCATTTATGTTTATAGCAGCAACACCTGTTGGAGCCATCAAAAGAACTGTTGTCTTTTCTGAATTCGATGAAGCATGTCTAAATGTTTTCACTGCAGTGTGATAAATTGTTTTTACCTCTTGTAATAAATAGATAGAGTAGCTCCACTTCATTTAATTGTAGGCTGGCGGCTCTCCAAGATGCCCAGGTAATTGCTCATTAAATGATTCATCAAGTGGTGAATTATCATCCAGATCATTCTGCATGTCTGCATCTTGTTGATCTTTTAGAGAATCATACGAGTGTAAGCTACCAAGATGGTTGTTTCTTAGAAACTCAATGGCTTCTGCTAATGCTTCAGCATCAATTTCAAATACTTTTCTGTTACCTTCAACAACAGCTTGAACTTCTCATTCATAAGGGGGCGTCGACAAATCAAAAAAAAAATTTAACGTCCAATGGACGTTAAGGAGGAGAGGGGGTTCAGGCGTGGACGTTAGGATGAAATTTTGTTTAACATTTTACAATATGCACTTGACAAAATAACGACATTTATAGATTATAGCATAGGAAAATATGTGCGACTTTAATAGAGAACTATTATACGCTCTGCAACGTTCATATTGTTCTATAAATGGAAGTCTTCTTTCCATGCCCGATTTCAAACACCGAAAGATGTTCTCATACGATCATAAAGGTACATATGCTTCGCAGTTCACTGGCGTTTCAAAACATTAACATGCAGGTACGTACTATCTTTTGAAATTTGAATGAACATTTTATATGCCGTGATATAAAACCAAACTTAATAGCATAACATCGCTGGTAGCTCACTTTGGTATATTCTTAGTCTTTTTCATAATAGCTAACGTATATGTCCTCAAAGTGTTACATATCATTTATGAACAAATGTGACACTTCCAGTAGGGAACATCGTTCTCATCTAAGTCGTCATCCCCATTTGGAACTGCATGACTGGTGGGAAGACAGAGGATGTGATACCAGACCTCACATTCGTCACACTCGATCCAGCTGTTGTTGCCATCCTCATCTTCTTCTTCTGGCTTCTTACAAACACCGCATTTGCTGGTCTCATCATCTCCTTCTCCGTGTGCAGGGTCTGTATCATGCTCTTCTTCATCAGATTCATCCACTTGTTGAAACCCATGTGTGGCAAGGTACTGCTGGAATGTGGGGGTACTGTTTCGTGCCTTCTTCCTTTGCCCTCTCTCTGGGCACGACCTTTTACGCCTCTTCTGATGGTTCTCTTTCCTTTTGTGTTTCCTTAGCTTAATGAGGGAGGAAAACTTAATACCACATTCGCCTGCGTCAGTCACATAATTACATTTGTGGACTTGTGGCGTCTTGCTTTGAGCAGCTGTCTGACTCTTTCGTTTTGGATGGAATATGGCCATGTGGCGAGTTTCATCTGTCTTCGAGGTGAAACTGTAACCCTTGCATATGTGGCATCTCCCTAAAGATACACTTGGCATGCCTTCGTCACCATATGGGACCGCTTGCTGCGGAGGAGCTTGACAGAGCTCGAGGAAGGTTTTGTAGTGGCCAGGATTTTGCTCACTAGGGCTTGGATTGAACAGCCGGAAGTCGTACGGCTTGAGAAAGGTGAAGAGCTTGGTAGCTATAACTGGATTCTCTGTGCAGTGTGAACAATCGGGTTCCACGCATTTACAGAACACAAGCTCATTCTTCTTTCTATCCATGTGGCATAACATGAAGCGGAGCTCTTTCATGATGTGGCTGTTTTCCTTGCTCTTCAGGATACCCTTTGGACCTTGCAGCAGCTGATGCAAGTGTTCATAGTCCTTATAGAAACTGCCTGTGTCGTTGCATTTCACGGACAAAGGCGTTACAGTATGTCCGTCAAATGTAGCACCTTTCCAGTGAACATCACAAATCTCTGCGATGGCTTTGTCGAACACCTCTGCTTCTTTTCCCAACAGCTCTTGCTTTGTAAGTTTCTGCTGGCATGGGGCTTTTTCTTCTCCTGCAAGTTTGGCCGACAGCGTTACCGAGGTAAGGCATTTGGACATCGGGCTCCACAAGTGCTCAATAGGATTGTCAGCGGAGAAGCGAGCTGCATAGGGGCACACAATCAGCATGTCGAGATTGCAGTGACGCCAGAGTCGCATGAATGAGACTGCATTGGCAACTGAGGCAGTGTTCCAATCTGGGCCACTGTCGGCGATCAGCAGAGCCACTGTCTTCCCTTCCTTTACCTTGTCCTCCAGCATGGGCTTGACGTCATTCGCATGAACCTGGGACGTCGAGTTATAGAATTTGGCAGCTCTCAGGCAAATAGTCGCTGGGCCCGTGTGTGGTTTGGCAATGTGTGGCCTACGAGAAGATGGTGCACGGTATCTCTACTGATTCCGTGCTCTTTGAGGCCTGGTACTTCGTCTATGAGGTGCTTCCTGAGCTCTTCCAGGGTAACCCCACTTCCACTGGCAGTGCTTGTTCTCCTTCGGTTTTCTGCTGCAAACGAATGCTGTTTGAGGAACTCAGTTGCTACTGGAATAATTTCAGGGAACTTTGAGATCGTGGATGGTCTTCCTGCCTTTTTCTTCTGACTCGGGTCTTTTGCCTCCTCGGCGGACTTTGGCTGCATTGTGGCTCTGGGCGGTCTGGGTGATTTATCTTCAAGCTCTTCGCCATCCTTCAGTAGCTGGCTTAACATGTCAGGAGAAAGAATCAGCTCATGGAGATTGATGAGAAGGGTTTTCGAACCTTTGCCTACTAGCAAGAGGGGGTATGTGCGAGTGAGTTGCTCAATAAGATTTCTCTTTTGGTCGTCGGGTACCTCAAGTGCATCTACAACATCATCAACTGTGAAGGCAAGATTTTCTTCCAGCAGCATTCCAACAGCTTGGAGATCTGTGGTACAGAGGGGCTTTTGAGGTGAACTGTAAATGTTTTCATACACAGCTTCCCACGTTAAGGTTTCGGAGTTACAGCATTCGAAATACATTGCTTCAGATGCGGGACGAACTAATGGTTGGGAGCGCAGCTCTTTTTGCTGAGACAGTCGACGACGAAGCTGCCGGAGAAGTTCAAGACTTGCAACCTGTTGTGGGGGATGATGTTACTTTCTGAATTAGAGCATCCGAATAACGGCTTTGTAACTAATATCAACTGTAACAGTTCATGAATACACACTGAAAATGTTGTTGTTTACCATGTAAGCCCGGGCATGCGGGAGAGTATTTTTGCAATTCTCGCGGATTCTTGGCCACTTCGTTTATATTACATTTTACATCCAAAATCATACAAATTTGTTTCCTGCCAGACACAGAAATTTGCAGCCAATCGCATAAAAAAGCCATAAAGAAAAATAAACCTCGCGAAAGTTGCGACCTACATGTTATCATCCGAGTGATTTGGAGAATGAGCTTAATAATATTGTAATATTTTCCTATCGATTAATTACGTTTTGTATCCGTGCATTTAAAAACATATACGAGTGTAGCTGTGTACAAACTGCCTTAAATGCGTCTCAGAAACTACACACACACACACATGCTCGCGCGCATAGGCACACACACAACGCACACGGCCTCTACTTAATGTGTCAGTTATTAAATTAATGCATTTTTAAAACAAATAAATATACAGTGTGTATGCGTGGTTGCGTTTTATACCTTTTTGTGCAAAGAAACACATCTG
>JANVCJ010072835.1:0-12291 GCA_026413505.1 Epizoanthus ramosus
GTCCAAGTGAGCCTGGTAAGTCGATCTACGGCTCTTGATCGCTGTTTGTTTCTTTTAGTAGTGAATCAAAACGCCAGTATAAAGAAGTTGGTAAGGTTAATATAACTGGAAATCAAGGAGTATAAATGCTGCTCCAAGCGTATATCTTCAAACAGTCAAGAGTATTTTCACGAAAGCTGGTTATAATTACCATTATATTACGAATATCATCCAAACACGTCCTCATTCACCTGAAACACTAGTTAAACCGTATTTAGAGGTTTCATGTTCGACACAAAGTCAACAGTTAACCTTCTTTTCTGCAAATCAAAAGACAAAGACTGAAAAGCCATAAATTTCTGAAAATACTGCGAATGTTCACTGAATATCGTTCAAAATATTTTTTGAAAATAAACTCGAAAACGACGAACTCTTTCTCTATTACCATGTCGTCCACAAGGGCACGTGCACTTGAAACAATGAACAAGGAACAGGCGTAGCTCAGTTGGTTAGTGTGCGGCCTTCGGAGCCAGAGGTCCAGGTTCGATCCTCAGAGACCTCAACGTCTGTTTTGAATTCTTTCTGATCCCCCTGCATGTAGCTTAGCTTGAGCTTTCGTAGTCCAGTTTTGGACTCCCCCTATCCCTGCCTTACATAAGAACAGAACCCTGGCGAGGCTAGCCAGGGTTAAGCCCCTCCGTAATGTGAGGGTAGGGGAGTTCAGGTTCTGGACTAGAGCTTGAAAATGGAGCCCTTAAAATGGAGCACTGGCCGATTGAAGGGGGGTAAAGTGTTCAATATCAGCTTCCATTGATACCAGCTTTCACAGCTGACGGAACTGCCAACGTTAACGTGCCTGAACACAGTTTCAAAGGCTTTTTAAAAACGGGGGGTTACTCCTATTTAATTTCTTATCATTTCGGTACACAAGCTTCACTATTTTAAAATCTATATTTAACTCAATGTTTGATATCATGTTACTGACTACATTTTACAGGCAAAATGTACTTTAAAGGTGTTTCCATGGCAACCATTTACCTTACAAAACCACCTTAATATTTTCTAAATATTATGGTGTCTCCAAATCTACTCAATAACTTTGCTTTAAGTTGGCAAAATTAAATAATAGTAGTTGAAAAATGTTCTTAAGCAAAATCAAAAGTTTCCAACAAAGGCGTTTTGAGAAAAGTGAGATAGAGTAATTGAAGATATTAACCCCCCTTAATTTGTTTTCGGTCTGTTAGATTTGTCTCATAATTTGTTCAAGGTATAAAATTCCTGTGCCAATATCACATCATTTAAAACTTAACAAAAAGTTATTGAGCAGATTTTGAGAAATTGCTGTATTTTGTCATTTTAAAGGCTATTCGTAGAGGTATTTTGTTGCCATGGAAACAGTATGGCAACCTAAAGCAGAGCAAAATTTTTTATTCTGATATGTCTCTATAATCTGTTGGAATATCATAGCGTGAAGAGTAAGAACTAAAGAGTTATGACGTATACCAGTTCCATACCAATAACTGTGTTCAGACACCTTAACCACCGTGCATCAAGGCATAAACTAAGGCATCGGTTTTGGGAGTTCGCTTTTTATTTTTAATATGTGATTTTGATTCATTTAATATTTATAGATCTGTCTAATATTTGTTCTCAAATATATTCAAACCAATATCAGGTTCAAATATAACGAAACTGATTTTAATATATTTAAGCCAATATCATAATGAAACCACAACATATATACCAGCAGGCCCGATGACACACACATACACACTGACGATGTAATTAAAAACTAAAATGGCTAGCTGTCACAGTACGTGTACAACCAGTATGTTATTTGACAACAGACAGAGTAAACGACATGCACAGTACACCTGGAGCATGATATATCATATCCCCTTAAAATGTTTAGCTCGGCTGGCCAAATCTGATATACTGTGTTTTAAATTAACATACTTCTTGCTGCGAAATGGCCAAATATGCAGGGGTTCATGAACAACAAGGCTTTGCTGTTGGGTATAAACGATTCCGGAAGCAATGTGCCGCACCTCATAAGAATTTAGATCTTCATCAAAAACAACTGTTTCCAAAGGAGAGGTTGCAAAGAATATGTCCATGTCATTGACCGTGAAGATTTCAATGAGTTCTGTAAATACGGGAAGCTCTCCCTCGGTCAGCTCTAGAAGCAATAAGCATTCATTCCTCACATATTTCGTACCGTGAATCTGAACCCATTTGCACGTGGACACTGTAAAGACTTCCTGAGGGTTGATTCCAAAGTTCTGCTCAAGTGTCTGGACTACTCTAGACTTTTCTAACCCTTCCAATACTACTGATGGGCCCTCATCAGTGGTGTCAGTGAGCAGTGTTGCTTTAAGATTTTCGGAGCAAGCCCTTTTTTGATGTCGGAAAGCAAGAGACTTGCAGATGTTCTTAAAACTCACTACCTTCCCCAGTGATTTGAAATAGCTGTGTTTTGCTTCAAACCGCATTGCCCAAACATTTATGAGAGGCCCAAGTAAAAGAAACACTCGAGGAAAGTGGACTAGATAGTGTTGCTTTGGAGTGATCGTAATATTTGGATACAGCTTCTTGAACAATGTCAGATACTCTGCTACGGCTTCCTTCAGATGGGCAATTGTTTCCATTCCTATGACTGGTGAAAATGAAATGCTTGCTATTATCATTAATAGTTTCATTAGTTTCCATTCTTCGGTACTGTTGTCAATTTTATCCAATATTAGAAACGGAAGGATTCGGAACAACAGGTGCATTGGAGCAGCATCCTGCTTCAGTGGACTCTTGCGACCGCCGGTTAACCGTCCCATCGTTATCGGAATTGGTTTATTCCTTTGATGAACATAGCCATAATCAAAACCTTTGATTTTCTGGTTTAGTTCTCTAAGTGTAAAGACCTTTTCTACATAAATATAGTGATGTAGCATTGTTTGTACTGTCTCCTTAATGACACCCTCCAAAAGTATATGCATTATGTCTGGAGGTAGTTGTTCACAAACATTGAAATGAGGTACTTCTGTAAGGATGCTGCACCGTTTAATGCCGTAACATTTCATAAGATGTTCCTTCATCTTCGTATCGGTAGCATTTTCTATTAGCTGACACTGTCTTAAGTGTCTTTCAATTTCTCTTGGCCGAAAATCTTCTTCCCGAACTCCTTTCTGCATGCTTTTTGCATCAGCTTCGCAGTGCCGACACTTACGGAATGTGTGGCCTCCAACTGATTCTTTGAAACCACCTGCTTGTTGTGCAGCAGGCGTATCAGCTACAAATGCCAAAAGACAGCCCTGGATGTTAACATTGTTTTCTGCTAGTTGTATGTCATATCCTTTGGCAAGCTCATCGAGTTCATTGACGAGAGGCTCCAGGATTTTGTCATAGCCATATTCTGCGACATGTTCCACTTTTACAATTGAGTACAAGTGGATGGCAGGTAGACGGCTTCTGTACTTCCTAGGTAGGTTGTGCAAAACGTAATAAAACATTATCAGTTTGTGGGTCTTGACATGATTTCCAATCGCATTACAAAGTTCAATCTCGTCACTATACAAAACAATCTGTATCGCTCTCCTGTTGACCGAAATAATCGGATGACTGTCAAACAGGGCTCCATCAACTAAATTTTCAAGTTTTCCGTCTTCTCTGTAACACTTACAGTCAAAGAATAATTTCACCATCTCGTCGTTAGACAAAATCAACTGCAGGTTTTCCAGAAGCGAAACATAGTACATTTTGTCAGCGAGAGCAAGCAGCTTTCTTCTTCTGCCTTTTCCTTTGAACACAGGCTTTGGTGGTCCGAGGTCTGCTTCCCTTGGGTTCTTCAATAAAGAAAGCAAATATATGTATTACTTGGAAAGAGAACACTCCAAACAATTAATTTTATAGAATTGGACATTTGAAAAATTGACATGTAGCGGATGGGGTGACATTGGTGCTGGCTGGCGGGTCCTCCTTACCTATCTATAAGAGACTCTTAGTAAACAAAAATTAATTCTGCGACTTTTGTATGTTAAAATAAATTTGTACTTTCCTACCGTATCAAAAAATGGGTTCTTGACTACCTGATTTAAATTTTTTTTACGGAGAGCATGCACTCAGGCCTTCCCCCATAAATCAGTAATGCTTGAAACCTGTCAGCCCTCGGCTGCGCCCCTTAAAAAAAATCCTATGAACGGGCCTCGCCACCCTGATGAAGACTTACCAACAGATTGAAAGTGTTGTGATAGTACTTATTTTGTAGCCACTCCGTTTCAATTCCCTGAAATGGATTATGATTCTGGAAACACTCGGAAACTTCATCTGATTGCGTTTCAAGATTAATGTTCCCATCCGTAGCAAGATTCAACAACTGCTGTTCAGCATTTGCCAGAACTTTCTCTGAAATATATGAAACTCCTGCCATGACTGCCTGGATAGCGTTCTGAGGTAGTCTATACTTTTCTTTTAAGCTGCAAGGAAAATAAAATGTTGTGTCAACTTTAATATTAGGCTCTTAACCCTAAATATTCATTTGAGATTCTACAGTATATTTTAATATTTGGTGAATAAAAAGTTGTTTCTCATTTTGTCCTTCTTTTGTTGGGAGGTATTTGCGCTACTCTGTAGAATCATGTTTTGATCAGAATTGCAATAATAGCTAATGATTAAGGGACCTGGGACCCAAAGAGAATGTCTGTTGTCAAAGTGATGATGACCGAGGAAACTGAAAAGATCCAGTCGTCAGTTGGCATTAATTTTAAAGAGATAGAACATGATTAGTGCGTCAAATAACATACATTTTTAAGTCATATTCATTATTGACATCAGATATGGCGTCAAAGGGTTTAAACTTTAAAAAAATGGGGCCTTCCAGAGATAATGAACACTGAAAATGAATTCTTTGACAAATTTAAAATAAAAGCATGCCAAGCTTTTTTGAATAATGTTTCGTGTTACGAGATACTGTCATCAGCAAAGGGGGCGAGGCGTTTGTTTCAGCCAGTTTGTAACATACTTTTCTTTCTATTTTTAAATTGTTCAAAATATAAACAAAATCGGTCTTGATCGGACCAGAAATACTTATTTGGCAACATAATATTACAAAAAACACGAGAAAAATCTGACCGACTGATCGTGGCCATACTTTTGTCAGAGAATGTTATCGCAGACACACTTACCACTATCTTTTTCCGCCTTTTAAAACAGTTTATATAGGCAATATTTATTTTGAACCGCAATACCGTAAACTTCCAGATTAAGGCCAGATTAAAAAAAAATTGTTTAGCGTCCCCGCCCGACCTGAGAAATGCTCCCGACCTCAATTTATTTTTTATTTTTTATTTTTGCAAAATATATTTTTTTCAAGAATACACACGCCCGCGGTCGACTGTTCTCGTTCCCATACCCCTTAAAATATGCCTGGCGCTTCTGTGCATGTTAAATTGACGCCCTTTTCATTCAATTCAACACAAGGTCCACGAGCTAGGTGATCATGGAAGGTTACGGTTGAAGACTTTTCTTTGTTTGCCACAATGGTGATTTGTTGTATGCATGAGTGAACCAGATTTTTCAAATAATTGTTTTCTTATTGTTGGTTTCATAGAGAACAATGGGATCGTTGTATCATAATCACTCAGTAGTAGGTGCAAACTGGTGCCCCACTGTCTAATTAACACAAAATAAGCCTCATTGCCAAAATAAAAAATAAAAATAAAAACCGCCCTCCCGACCTGAAAAAATTGAGATGGGTGGACGCTAAACAATTTTTTTTTATGTGGCCTAACGCCAACCCGGATATAAGTCCACCAAAGTATAAAGCCCACCTATCTGCTAAAAAATAATATTTCGGATTAGAGCCCATCCCACCCAAGTATACAAGCCCACCCATAGTATCATTTTAAAAAAATTAAAAAAAATATTTAATACTTATATTGCGCTATTTTAACATATTAATATGATCAAATGCGCATTAAAAAGAAAAACACTACATCTACCATAATCGGTATTACATATTATTATGTAGTATTTATGTAATTTTTTTTTTCGCCCGGATTAGAGCCCACCAAAAACCCCGTATATCGTTAGAACGCGTATATAAAGCCCTAGCTAGCTGGTCTTGAATCCGGAAGTTAGCGGTATTTTAAAAATACACACGCCAACCACTGCCACTGATGATCCCACACAGTATGCAGACAGGAGTTTTGCTCACCTCAGCAAAAAAGTAGCAGCACATCTTTGCATATGACCGACGTCTTCATTCTCAACATCTCTCGCACTGTGATCCCAAGAACTTGCGTGACTCGTACCTTCTATAACATGTACGTGATCCGACAGCCGAGTCTCTTCAAATACCGCTGGATCTCCAACTTCTGGGCAAGAAAGGGGCGGTGATGCACATTGAGTGTTCGAAGTAATTGTCTCAGTATATGCTGCACTTGCAGCAAAACTATCACTGGCATCCTCTTCCGGGTTACGGCTGTAAAGTACATCATGATCAGGCGGGATTATGCCATCTGCAAGCCAATGCTCGTGCTTTCTTTTCATGTGCACAAACAGACTGTTGAACTTGTTGTACGATTTAGTGCACCCATCAAAGCCGCAAACTAAATTGAAGTCGCTCTCATTGCTATGGTTTACATTCAGATGTGTCAGTAAAGTAGCTAAAAACAAAGTTGAAAATAAACAATAAGTACATTTCCACGCGCGTGAAGTGCCGGTTGTTCTTCGCTTTTCTTTGTCACTGTCTTCGTCCATGATTTTCTGAACTTAATTGAAGTACTACCGCCAGACAAATTGGAGCGTATTGCATGACTATAACGAGCTAGGCTATATATATACGTGACAACTTCCAGGTTGGGGGCGGAGACGGGGCAGGAAAATGACACAAACTCGGTATCACGTGGTTTTTACAGCCAATCAAAAACTCGGAGGCTCGTGGTTTTGCTCTCTGGCGCGCCGCGGCTGTCCTCTTTCTTCTCTGTTCGTTGGGCGATTATGGTTGATCATGGATTCGAGATTATTTTGTACTTTGAAAGGCGCAGAGTTGGCGGACAATATGAAGCAGGAGGGTGCTTCTGAGAACCTGACAGATTACTTACAAGGTGGGTTTTGTGTTTTTTGTCCTAGCTAGATTGTGGCCATTTATGTGCATGTTGCGACTACGTGCTCATTTGAAAAATATTGAGTCGCCATTTCGGATAACTGTTCATTTCAAACGGCAAACGGTTTGGTTTCACAAAATGCAGTACTTTTACTTCAATCTTTATTTGTCACACAAGAAGAAATTTGGCTTTCGTATTTTTGAATACAAAATCTTGTGATTGCGGAGTACCTCGTATAATTGATTCGGTCCCCCGCGCCGAATTCTGCTGACCGAAGCGAAGTTGTTTATTTAGAAATAGTGACGTTTTCCCGAGCGTTTTCCAAATTTGTTTCCTGGGATTTTGAGAAATTACTGCTTTCACCAACACAGTTAGTTACATATACCAATTATTAGGCTATTTTTCAAAGCTCGATTTTCGCTTTCAAACATGAAGTCCATGTGGCATGTATGTGATATGTTATTTGATAGTTTCCCGCCCAAAATGCTATCGATGTATTAATTTTTGCTTTGTTGACGTTTTATGGTCATTTATGAAAACTATTTCCGCACTTCAAAGATAGTGCTTGTTCATGAAAAGCAGGAATAAATCGACGAAGTAAGGTCTTGTGATAGAAAAAATCAATAGCTTGAATTGAAAATTAACTTTGATCATGAAAATATCCGCGAGGATAATATTTAGCTAATTAGAAATCATTTATGCCATGCCAGGGAGTGGGTAGACAAGTTATTATCATACGAGCCCAACCCTATAACACCAGAATTTGTGGACATGTTCCCCCGGCCAATTAACTTTGCAGATCAGGCTTTCTAAGACACTATTTCCTTTCACCGTTTCACTTTGAGAGCAATTTGATAGCTTCCTAAAATAGCTAGTGCCCTCCCCCCCCCTCTATCTCTTTCACCTCCTATCACATTCTAAGATTTTTGATGACCCCCTCCCCCAATTTTGTCTACCCTTCCTCTGGTAAAAATAACCAAATGAATGGTACAATGCTCTAACTTTGACAACAATATTTGTCTTTTTCAGAAATTAATATCTCTGGAAAAACATTGCTATTGATGACAGGAGAAGATATTTACTTAGAATTTCGAGATTTAGATATTGATGGTCGTGTGGAATTGAGAGATTTTGTGCGCAGAGTGGTAAGTTCAGTGTTAGTTAAGCTAATTTTACAAGGTTTTGGACTATGTTTAGTGTATATATCTAAAGTTCTGTAGTCGTAGTTACACATCTTTAAAGCCAGTACAGTACTTATTGCTTCTTGTTCTTGGTTAATTTTTTTGATTTTTGTGAAACAAAGTATTGACTTCAAAATATTCTGGAATTAGGCTTTCATTAGTTTCAAATTTTGAAAATTTTGTAGGGGAAAACAGTCTCCTAAAGGCTTGCGCCGTCAGCACTCAAACATTTATCCACATTGTGCCCACATCCCCTCACCCAAAAAAATGTACAGTGCTATTACTGAACTTGCTTGAATGCTTACTTTTACAGAAGGCTGCAGATACAGCAGTAGTTGAATGGGAAAAAGTGCCAAAAAGCAGCAGTGTTGGCCCAGGTTCCAAAAGTACATTGTCAGTATCAAGTGAGCCAAGTTCAGGGGCAAGAGAAGTGACAGCCCTGACATACTCACCTCTGCTAAGTTGTAATAGCAGCCTCGGTAGAAGTTCACTTTCACAAAGTCCAGTAAACTCAAGTGGATCATCTAACAATAGTCTGTTCGACTACAAGCCAAATGATCTGCCAAAAAAATTTGAACTTCCATTACAGTTTGGAAAGTTGGTAGATCAGAAGTTAAGGGCGAACAAGGAGCCTGGAAGTGTGGACGAAAAAATTGAAAAGCATGTGCGGAAACAGCTTGCCGAGGCGGTTTTTGTCATCAACCCACACCCAGTCACAAAGACTGTGGAGTGGTTGGCATATCAACTATGCCAAAGGTATCCAGGACTGGGCTGTGTTGACCCACAACAAGTAATGAGAAAACTATACCCACACCTGAAGATTCAAGAGAGATCCTTCAAACCTTGGGTATGTAATACTGTATAATGGAATATATTACAGTTGACTTTTGACAAATTGAACCATCAGTTAACTCATTTAAAGTCATTTGGCAGATTTGATGTGCATGTCAGTATCTTTGTCCTCATATTACTAATTGGAACTCATACATACATACATACACTTTATTTAAACAGCTAGGGTAGGTAATTACAATAAAATATATTGTACTCTCCCTTACGGCCCTATATTAAAATTACTCCATGTTTTTTTTTATTTATTTTCTGGTCATGTAATTGTATTATCAGGCAAAGTTAATAAAATATGGCCAGACTTTTTATATATTATGTTTTGCAGACCTGCCGACACATGTTCAAGAAAATATGAATTAACATGATTTTTTGCTGACGAAATAAGAGGGGCACTTTTAAATCTGTTCCAAATTTCTTGTTCTTTAATTATTATTTATCGGGTCTGGAAAGTTGAAATTTGAGGTGTGACTCAATATTGTGCATTCGAGAAGACTGTAAATCTGTTGAATATCGGTATTTTTATTATTTGTTTCAGGCAAACCTGGCAGAAAAACTCAGACGAAACTTCGAAAACCTTAGATCCAAATTCAAGCGCTCATTTGGGGAAGACGAAACAGAAAAACCACAGAAAAGGAGAAAGAAGAGTGATCATGAAGGTGGGGTATCAGGCTTCAGTGTGGAATGGGCTGGTTATAATATCTATTATTGGCTGATTCCACAAAATGTCTTAATACCCTAAGTACACTGACTGGCATCAATAATTTGAACCCAAATACATATTCAAGAATTACAAAATTGTCTTTTTACCCAGATATTAATCAGTGTTTTGAATCTTAAAACCAATAGATTGGCATAAGTTTCCAATAGAAAACAACCAATTGCTGTCTTAACTTTCTGAAATTCCAGAACCATAAAACCCCTGATTTGATCCTCGGTTGTATTCTGAATTTCAGGTTCTGAGCTCTGCAACCCCCTCCTGACCACTTTTGCATTCAGAATGCCAAGTCAGTGCCCACCCCCCGAGGTTGGGTTTCCAATAGTTGTGATCCCCCTGTCCCCTACTCCTACCCCACATCTGTGTAATTTTCAGTTTCCACCTGTACATGTACCAGCAGGGTACAGTTATTTTTGACATTTTTATTCTGATGGCATTAGCATATAGACAAATGTAAACAAACTTGCAATTATCAAATATTTTGGAAGTTAACTGATAAATGTTCATGCATCCACTGCAACTGGGAGCTGGATGAGCAAGTATTGGAAATCCACGCAAGAGGCAAGGGTATTGCTGGATGTTTGATGGGAGCTGGGTCCAGTGCATACAGTGTATCAAAGTACATTTTATAGCCTTCCGTCAAGAGGAAGTGGGTGGTCAGTAAAAAAACATGTTTTCATAAATTTTTGCACAGTGCCATCAAACAGTGATGATGACCAAGCAGCAATGGAAAAACACTTCGATTTGCTGAAGAAGGAACTGGACATGGCAAAACCCAATCATGCCAGGGTCACTCAACTGATGGATCTGGAGTTCCCTAAAGGAGAAGAAAGAAGATTATATCCATGGATGTTGTGCAAAGAGTAAACAAAACAGTATCAATCTATCCATGCCTGAAATGGAAAGAAGAGGTAAAACCGTAATTGTAGATCTGACATCTGTCATATCTATTTTTAGCAAACATTGAATCAAGTGCAATACAATACAATACCTTATTTAATATCTTTTGACAAACCAGTACAATCATGCAATTTCAGGTTCATATAATAAATAATGTGAGTTCATGAGTCTTTTTCTTTTGCACAGCTTGAGTTGGAACTTTGCAGAAATATTCGTAATAATGAGGTGAGTGATTGTCAACATTGTCATTTTTTGTTCTGGTCACAAACAGGGTATACAATTTTCTAATTATATTCCTAGAAGAGTATCTTCAATAGGGTCTAAACGTTATGCACTCCTTTCACTGGCATATTATTTTAATGTATGAAATTGCCAATAATGAATTTTTCCATAAAAGGTAAGGTAGGGCTATTAATTTGAGCATCTGGGTGAAACCCACCTACCCAAACTTAGACTGAACCCCCCCCCCCCCTTCCCCCTCTCAAGATTTGTTGTCATTGGGATACTGAATGCAGGGTTCGTACGGATCATAGAAAACCTGGAAAGTCATCGAATTGTTTTTAAAAAAATCATTTTCTAGGAAAGTCTGTGGCCCAATCAAAATGTTTAATTTTTCGGTTTGCAGATCCTCTGATTCCTCACCTAAATTTCTGGATTTTTGATAAAAAAAAAATAAAAATCTGTAGTTTGTGATCAGCGTTTTAAATGTAGTTGTTATTGAAAAAAGTCGAAGTTAATTATTGAGATTTCAACCTTGCATTATTTTCAGCACTGGTCCTACATGAACATGAATTAATTCAAGTTGGTTTTCTTTTTTTAATCTATTAAGCAACCAGAGCTGTGTGACAAAGTCACTCCAGATCAGATCAGAGCAAATTGGAGGACGCAAGTAGAAAACCTTAAAGAATATATTAAACAAGAGGAAGAGAAAGAAACTGTTACAGGTGAGACAAGTTGAAGAATGATATAACTTACGGTATTAATATTTTTGAAGTAGTGCGTCAATTAAGGTCCGATAGTCCAACTGAAAGTATGTTTGTACCAGACCTATATTTATACCGACAAAAATGAAACTTTAATAATACCCAGGTTATGGCTAGTTGAACGTTATAAAATATGTAATTTTGAGTCCTGGAAGATATTTTCTCACCATTTATAAGAGGCATGTCTTATACTGTAACAGTAATTGTTACTGCATGGATTATATTTACAGATGCCGAAGTACTTGCTTACTTGCCATGTATTTTCCATACACAAAGCCCAAAAGCACGTAAAGTTCTAAGTACAATTGGAAACAAGGAATTCATCGTAGTGACCAAGGTACGGTACACAAAATTCAGAAGTCCATATCAAATGTATAGCAGTAGTACCAAACAGACATTTTCATACTTTATGTACAGGTTTTTACTGAAGAAGAATTTAAGATACCGTATTTTGCCGTGTATAAGTCGACCCCGTGTATAAGTCGACCCCCCATTTTGTAGTGAAAAAATAGCCATTTTTAGAATTTCCTTGTATAAGTCGACCCCCCATTTTTCACAAGATTAAACAATAGAATTACTGTATTTAC
>JANVCJ010072846.1:0-42055 GCA_026413505.1 Epizoanthus ramosus
TAATGTAATGTAATGTAATGTAATGTAATGTAATGTAATGTAATGTAATGTAATGTAATGTAATGTAATGCAATGTACTGTAATGTAATGTAATGTAATGTAATGTAATGCAATGTAACGCAATGCAATGCAATGTAATGGAGTGTCATGTAATGTAGTGTAATGTAGTGTATTGATATGTAAGGTAAAGTAATGCAATGTAATGTAATGTAGTGTAATATAGTGTAATGTAGTGTAATATAATGTAATGTAATGTAATATAATGTAATGTAATGTAATGTAATGTAATGCAATGTAATGTAAAGAAATGTAATGTAATGTAATGTAGTGTAATGTAGTGTATTGATATGTAAGGTAAAGTAATGCAATGTAATGTAATGTAGTGTAATGTAATGTAATGTAATGTAATGTAATGCAATGTACTGTAATGTAATGTAATGCAATGTAACGCAATGCAATGCAATGTAATGGAGTGTCATGTAATGTAATGCATGTAATGCAATGTAATGTAATGTAATGTAATGTAATGTAATGTAAAGTAAATTAAAGTAATGTAACGCAATGCAATGTAATGGAATGGAATGTCATGTAATGTCGTGTCTTGTCGTGCAGTGTAGTGCAATGTATTGTAATGTGAAAAACAATAACTATAATTATGAATTATAATGATAACAGAAGTAGTAATAGTAAACAGAATAATAAATAGTGTTAATAAATCATAATAACAAAATGGTAACAAAGTTAAAATGATAAGAAATCCTTCGTATCGTCTGCCTGCATAAACAACAACCAAACAGATCAAATTCCGTTCAAATTTAATGCATGTCACATGATTAATCAGGACTCATACGTAAGCTGACACACGGTGACTTATACAGATTTTGTAAAGTTGAGACTTCCTGTAGCTGCAAACCAAGTTGTATTGTACATTTTCCGTTCTTATTGCGTCCTGTGTTTCTTTGACATCCTGTTCCTCAGTTCCTTGATCATGTTTTGTTTGCAGATATACATATTGTAAGATATACATTCATTCAAATAGTGGTATTAAATACATACATTTACATACATATACGAACATGCATATTTGTAATCTTTAGTGCTCTTGGAGAAGTTCATCACCAACGGATCTTCACCAGAATGTATTATCAAAACACAAACATCTCAATGAGACGTGTTTCAACACGACAGGATATATTGATCATGGTTCTCACGATATAAGTCTACAGTGCCAACTCTCAAGATCGTCGTGAATCTATGACGCACTTGACTTTTTGCCAATATCATTTCAGAACGGACGAACATTCATCCATTTCCGATATCGAGACCCGAAGTCATTTTTTTTTCTATATAACCTTGACTTTTGTGGTTTCTTTGTCGATAATGATCGTCTCGGTGTCAGTTTGAGTTGGATAAAAAGCGAATTATTAAAGCAACTTGCGATGATTTGAACTAAAGACGCACTTGTTTTAATTTCTGTTTACCGAATGTACCGTATGAATACATCAGTTGCCCTGGCACTAGTACAGTTAGTCAGTTCATTATATGACGTACAATGGCACATGCTGTTCTCACATTATGTCGGAAAGATATTAGGTAATAACAATGAATCGTGGTCAATACTATTACGAAAGGAAAGTAATATTGTATAATCGTTTTACTGTGATATCCCGTATGAATACGTAAGTTGCCAGGCACTGGTACAGTACATAATATGACGTACTTGCTGTTCTCGCATGATGTCGGAAAGATATTAGGTAATAACAATGAATCGTGGTCAATATTATTACGAAAGGAAAGTAATGCTGCATGCATAATCATTTTACTGCGTGATTATACTGTTATTGCTGCATTCACCTCGACAAGAGCTTCAAATAACAAAGTAGACAGTCCCATTTTGCTTTCCAGGTAAGGGAAGAGATCAGACAGACAGACAAACTAGCTTTATACATACATATAAGGAAAGGATTTAAAAAATATATAAACAAAATCAAATAATAATAACGGGATCTGTTTTTAGGGGACGGGGTGGGAATTTCCGCACCCACTGCCTCAAGAACTAAATTTCAATACTTTTACCTTAAGATATATTTTTGACTAAAGACTAAAAACAGGTAAAGAAGATGTTGCTTGCATCAAATATGCTGGGATTTCAGCAGGGGCAGGTCCAGGATTTATGAAGAGGGAAAGAGCGACTGGCAGGCTATCGAAGCAATAAATAATGTAGGAGGTCCGGAGGCATGCTTATTTGTGGTTTAAGTAATAAAACTACTTAGTTTCTTCTCAACAGAAACCCAACAATCTTTTCTAATTAAAACGAGAACTCAAGTTACATAGTTTTACACTATTAACCGAGGTATATATTGAACCTCATTGCTGGCTTACAGTGAACATTTCTGCTCAAGAGATTTCGATAGGTAGAAATCACAAACAGAACGGAAACAATTGGAATAATAATTATGCCAGTCAGAGTCACTGCCCATTACTGGAGTTTTTGTGCTGACTAGCAATTTTGGCTTTTCTGGGAACACTAATAAAAATAATAATAATAATAATAATAATAATAACAACAACAATAATAATGTCTTTACTTCATTTAGTAAGATACATACCAAATGTTACAAATTATGTTAAAATATGAAAATATGGCTCCGACTCAAGCAGCTTTCTCAAGTGGACCTTCAAAGTCTCACACATCCGTGTTCAGTTCGTTGTCGACGGAGCGTGCAGAACAGAGAACTGCTGCTCGCTGTAACTCTAGATTTGAGTTTTCGCTGTCCGATATGACGAGAAACAAATGGGATACATTCGTTTCGAAAATGAAAATATGGCAAAAACAAAGATTTAAATAATATGTGTTGCGAAAACTTAAGACTTACAGTTCCTACAAATTGACGGCGACCGATGCGATATGTGACACCTTCACTGTCAATGTGCATATCCGCTGACCACTTAAAATGTCTGTGGGCGCAAAGCTGCGAGAACGTGTGTGTTTCAATTGTTACAAAACCGGCAGAGCTAAAAGATTGATCTATAGAGTGTATTGTTAAAGGCACCAGGCATTGCTAACATCTAATAGAGCTAGTACAATTGAATGTAATGATCCAATTGTTGGGGATTAACAAAACTGTGGTCAGTTAGATAGTTGCTTCATTCGCCATTGTTCGTAAATTAGCCTCTTAAAAGGCTTGCCACATCAGGAATAACTGGAATTGGTTGATGAATAGAGGTTTGGATTGGAATTGCAATTGGAATTGGAAAACTTCATTTAACCACGGTGTTTTTTTTATCGATTTTACATTTATGCTTATGCTTATATATATATATATATATATCCGGTCTATGTAAAAGCCGTGATTACAGAAATTGCAATACCGTATTTGATTCAACATAATTATCAACTTTTATTTGGATGGATGGATGGGCTGAGCCGCTGCCGCAATGGACGATGATTCAATTCAGTAACGATATCGACAAAGCCAACTGAAAGAGACAGACAGACAGACAGACAGACAGACAGACCAGACAGTCAGACAGACAGACAGCCAGACAGACAGACAGACAGACAGACAGGGAATACAACTAACAGACAAACAAACAGCATAACATCCTCCTACAAACGCACATCTACCACAACTGACACTGAAAAAGCCCCACGTTAATTAATGTTGTTATTGTGCATTCATACGGTCGGACTCCATATCTTCCACGTGTTCACGGTAAAGTTATCCAAAAGATTGTTATCAACAAACATGGTAAAGTGCCGCGCCATTCGCTCAAGCTGGGGTGCCGCTAAAAGCATAGAAACATTAAGAAATATTGTCACTGTGGTGAACAAGTGAGTGTGAAGTATGCTGCACAGACCTCTGCAGGGTGACCGACAACACGTGAAAAGCATACGTGCCTTAATCTCGAAGGGGCGGATCCTTCTTACAAAGTCACGAACGAAATGAACGCTAAGAAAAACAATATTGCATTTTGATTTTCCTATATCTGCACATGGTATTGTCAAAATATGTTAAGGAAATCGATCGGGCTTGATTATCATTGGGCCTGTCTTTGACGATCAGTTTTTGTCGATAAGTGGTTAAGCCTTAAGGCGAGTCTAGTATTTGAGATACTAGTTACTCAGAATATCTTGTATTCACAATGCGGTGATTGATTTTTCTTAATTTGATTTATTCATAGATATAGAAACTAAACATGACGAAGGTCACCGTGTACTGATAAATTCCCAAAACAAATGTGATGTTTGCACATTCTTTTTTGTCATTCAAGACCTAGTAAATTGTTATTTTTGCCGGGATGTTACATATTTTTCAACATAACACTTTACAATTGCTTTTCAATTGCTAAACTTTACAATTGCTTTTCAATTGCTAAATACATAACTATAATATATACAATAATGATTAACTGCGCGGCTGTAACAGCAAGACAAGACTCCTGACCTGTCTTCAGTAAATATACATTTCCAGCCACACGTGCTAATGCCGAGACCCAATCAGACACACAGCGGGGTGCAACCGACATAGTTGCAACCAAGACAACGTAGAAACTTGCTTCACACGTAAATTATGTAACTTTGCGCTTGTCTTTAAGATAATAATTCCTCTCCTTCGAAATACCTCATTACTACCCTTTGGTTTTAAAACTTGTTCGAGTATCGCTGTTCCTTCAGAACAGACTGAAGTTACTTTGAGCATATCCTATCAGCATGACAAGTTATATAAATATTCATTACTTTTGGGCAGCAAGACACGTGGTCCGTACAAAGCTGAAGGAAATCGTTCAGGCTAAACGCAAGTGCTTCAAAAGTATTATTTCAGTGTAGCTCAGTAAGTAAAATGCTCAACAGATCTAGTTGATGAGACAGCAACATGAACAAAGAAAGAAGACAAAGACTTCTTCAAATAAGTTCTTATATTAAATGTTATGCAATATACTGATCAATCTCCCCGAGAACTCAGCGACTACATGTATGAACACATCTGCCAAACAATTTCATGTCACATTTGATTGATGATATAGCAGCAGGTGAGGTAGTCTAAAACTGCATATATATAAACCAATTTTCACGTAAGTTGACAGCAATCACGCAAAATTTAAAACAAACTGTTCCCACGTTGGCATTAGTTGATGGTGTATTCTCAAAGATTTGGAGGGTAAGTTATAAGCATTATGCACTTCTCTGACAAGTAACTCAGCCGAATATATCACGTCCGTTGGTATATTTACATACGTGTCAGTCATAAGTTTCTAACTAACCTAACTGTAATTTTTAGTTATTGACTGTCACAACCCTCGTAATGTGTCATTAATCAAGGTTTTAGGTACCCAAGCTCTGCTCAGTCTCAGGTATCGTAAACTGCAATCAATGACGTCCCTTTAGAACTAGAGAGGAGAAGTTTAGTTTAGTTCTGCTGAAGATTCATTAATCAATACATGAATGTTTGTTTGGGAATACTGGGCCGAGTTGTTCGACAGTGAATTTAACGTGAACCCCGGGGTTGAAATCGTAACCTGGGTTAAAGTTATCCCACTTTCATACAGCTCAGCCCTGACCATTTCAAAAACCTGTGGTAGTATATTAATATCACTAGCGCAAATTCTTGCGAGTTGGCATTTATAAAATACTGACAGTTGTAATAGAAAGCGTTGGTTCCCGGCAATGCTCCAAATGAATAGCACAACAACAATTATAACAAAAGTATTCCTAAAGCTCCAAATTTATCATAAATCTTAGTTTTCAGCATAATTATTATCATCATTTCAAAAGCGGCCGTTATTCAATTCAGCAAACTATTAGATTTCCTGTACCTTGATAAATGTAACTTTATAATAATAATAATTAAAAGAAGAAGAAGAAGAAGAATATAATAATAATAATAATAATAATAATAATAATAACAGTAATAATAACAATACAATTATATAATAACCACTAATAATAATATTTAGTTTAATATTTATTTCGCTGAAATTATATTGAAATATGAACTATATATGAGCGTTATAAACTTACATATTTAAGCCATATAAAATTAACAACTTACAATTGACAATTTGCTACTAAAAAACTAACTTTCTGCTAAACTAATGGTATTGCATTTATTTTGCGCACTTTCCATGGGAATATGTTCATATGCGCATTACAGAATCACAGAGATAGAACCGAACGCATTGAAGTTTGCCTTTTTAGTATTTCTTGTTGTAGCAAAATTAATGCGAATTTGACATTTAAGTTCATACTTAATTTGGCAACTGACCTAAAAGTTACCCAACAACAACAACAACAACAACAACAATCTTTATTTAGCACTCCTTTGTAAATTGCATTATCTTGAACGCAAACAAAATGCTAACAGAAATTGAGCGCAGGCCAATCGTAATATTAAAACCATAGGATCTTGTCGAGACGGGTGGCCTTCAACGGAGTTATTAAAATTATTGCGAATCAATGGAGAGAAGGTCAGAGTCAGCTAAATTACTAACTTTGTGCTAAATCCAATAAACAATGTGTAAACAATATAGGTTATCTCAGTAAACCTAAGTGTATACATCTCGGATATTATATTAGAGAAGCTAGACCGAATGAAAATCTTTCTTAGAAGACGAAGAGAGAGCACGTAAAAGAGCGTGTCACATGTTTCTGTCAGCAATTTATCACTCTGCGTTGCTTAGCAGTGCTAGTGGTCAAGCTGATGTATTTGTTGATAATTGGTCATTTATAATATCAGGTAATACAGAGGCTCGTTCAGGAACAAAGACTTTTTAATTTCTTCGTAGTAATAATAGTAATAAATATAACATCTGTAAAATATTGCAATAAGTAATCATCCAAACTGATTTCAATTGTAAACACTTTAATCTCTTGTAACAATAAAATAATAATAATAATATAATATAATATAATAATAATATAATATAATTATATAATAATCACTATAACAGAAGTGTCAAATAACCAAAAGTTAACGCATTACAAATCATTTGATTCAGCAGTACATTCTGCAAATGAGGTAGCTGTAAAATTGCGGGAAAATGGCACGCGTCACAAGGTTGTGGCGCCAAAATGTAGTGCACGCCGTGTGCACGCGGACACATACGTGTTGTCTTGTTATTTATCTAAAACATGATTGGGTAAGAAACAATAGTGTTATTGATTGCTTTCCTGGTTTGCTGTGAGTAATTGATGAACCAATGGAATCACAAAGAAAAAACATTAAGAAACAAGACATAGCTGTTTATATCAATAATAACACTATACTCATAATTAATATGATTAACTATCATTATGTATGATAAGAGACTTAATACTCAATTACAATTAGAGAAATAACATTTTGTCTAAAAATATTCTGATTCTGTCTTACCAAAATAATAAGAAAAACACAGAAGATGTTTTTAATACTTGTATTCGTTTTTCCAAAATTAATTATCTAATACATTCTAAAACTGATCTAAATCTCCACTCTACGAAGAAAAGAAAGAAAGGCCGTCAAATCAAAAATACTCAGCTTCAGAGTTATAACGAGTTACGACAAAACAGTATTGACTGTCAGCTTATTCCAGCTTAAAATCCCAGATAATTATAATTATAATAATTAGAGAGAGAGCCAGAACTATTAAGAATCTGACAGACAGTAGAATATATGAATTACGAACAAATATATAGAAAGTTTTGCCACATGTCACATGTCTGTGACTTCAAGCTTAGATCTAGGAAACCTATATCATATCAATATACAAAACAAAAGCACAAATCGATCAATGCTAGACATGATCCTACTGCTTTTACACAGCTTATATCTTAATCCATCGTATCACAAGCCTGTCGATTAGAGGACGTTTGCAAATACAACTCATAAACGAAAGAGGAAACAATATTCGGTGATTGACTACAATTATATTAGCGCTCCAGAACTGATATTAGCCATAGAATTGTAGTTAACACGGACGCGTTCGATCCTCTTAATCTCAGCCGAGTGCATTTTCCAACATTCGTACGTATCACAAGTATATCGTTCAATAAACTCAGATCTATAGGTTTAGTCCAGAAACAACATCTTTGTTAACTGTATGCTTTTCTGCATGATATTCTTTTGCAACTTGTTCCGCCCACAAGACAACAAACGACCAATATAGTTTAACCACTTCAAAATCCATTAGTGTTAGTTAGTTCTGGACGGACAATTCACATCAGAACCTTGCCGTGTCAATGTTTTGGTCACGAAAGGTCAGCTTTTATTAAACAAAGTATTAAAATATTTGTGTTTCGGTCAAAATACTGACTTACCGATCTTTGACGTAGAAATGGTCCGTGTTTAATCTTTATGCAAACACGTTCACTAACTCTCACCCAGCTTTGATACAAAATCAGACAATCAAGCTTTGGAGAATGCGTTGTTTAGAAAATGACGAGTTTTGCCAGTAAATGTAAACTTGGCAGAAGCTTACACATGTACCTGTAATATGTTCTAATACTGTCGCGTTATTGAAGTAAATAGTATTAAAATTGCTTTTCGCCTTATCTATGAAGTATTTTGTTTTTACGGTTTCTACATTTTAAACATTCTTTCAAATGTATATTTACAATGTTTATTTTGGAATATGTATTCTTCAGGTTTCTTTGGGCATATATCATGAGAATACAAACAATATTTTTCAAAATATATTCTTTACTATTATAGCTATGTTCTGTTCCACGCATGTGCATGCAGAAGAAAACTTTATGGGGCTCAAATTTGCTCAAAAATTGAAGAAAATATATGAGCGGAATTAGGGACAACCTCAGGCTCTGTCAAAATTTACTGGTTCTTTCTAAAAAGAAAACACTTGTAGATGGCATATTATTTCCGAAACGTGTAATATAAGCTTAATGTCGGGCGACCATCTTCTTGCAGCCAACCTCAGAACGATAACACGAATAGGGCCAGACAATAAGATGATAAAAAAAGTAATTCCTGCAATTTCTACCATCGTCAAACAATATTATATGCTTGTGTTTTAAGCCTGTAAGTTACAATCTACAGTTTTTATTGTTCAAAAACTTAAGTGAGAAAAACTAAGAAAGAAAAGAATTTAAACCAGACATGAACGAAGGATTATAGACAATCTTGTTACTCGCTCGGTCTCTACTGAAATTATAAGTTACATTTTCGGCTGTTCACTAAACCACTTTACGTGAGAATTAAAGCCTAAAAAAGAAAATAATGTTCCCCAAACATGAATGAAGGATTATAAACCGCCTTGTTGCTCGCTCGGTCTCGAATTTCTCAGACTGTGCTCGTAACCGGTTAATTTCGGTTCACGAATTTTCTGACTGTGCTTGTAGTATAACTAAAATAATACTGAACTGAAAATACAAGGTCACTGTGCTGGTAGCCCTGCTACTGTCTAAATTACATTCTACTGGTTCGACAGTTCAAACGTTCTACGTGAGAAAGACAAAGATGTTCACCAAACATAAAAGTAGGATTATAAACCGTCTTGGTACTTGCTTGGTCTCTAAGTTACAATTTACAGTTTGTCAGATTATATGCTTTACATGAGAAAGACTAAAAAAGAAGGGATTGAACAACGAACATGAACGAAGGATCTTAAACCGTTTTGGTACTCGCTTCAGTGGTCTCTAAGTTACAATCTACATTTTCTACTATGCAAAGTGAAACGTTTTACGCGAGAAACGCTAAGAAAGAAATAAAGAAAGAAAGAAAAATTGTTCATCAAACATGAACGAAGGATCATAAACCATCTTGCATGGTACCGGTCCCGTTGTTCTCTAAGTTACAATTTACATTTTCGACTGTTCGAACGTTTTACACGAGGAAGACTAAGAAAGAAAGAACAATTGTTCACCAAACATGAACGAAGGATCATAAACCGTCTTGGTACTCGATTGGTCTCTAAGTTACAATTTGCATTTTCGACTGTTCGAACGTTTTACACGAGAAAGACTAAGAAAGAAAGAACAATTGTTAACCAAACATGAACAAAGGATTATAAACCATCTTTGTACTCGCTTGGTCTCTACTGAGTTATAATCTACAGTTTCGACTGTTCACTGAAATAAGAAAGAAAGAAAAAATATTCACCAAACATGAACGAAGCGGGATCATAAACCGTCTTGGTACTCGATTGGTCGCCAAGTTGCAATCTACAGTTTCGACTGTTTGAGTGTTTTAGGTGAGAAGGACTAAGAAAGAAAGAATGTTCACAAATTGCCTTTTGACATGATTTGAAGCAATGAACGTAGGATTGTAGACAATTCAAACAATCTTGTTCAGTGCTCTCTCCGCCTCTGAACTACAATCTACTGTCTCTACGACTATGTTCAGACATTAGGTGAGAAATATCTACTGGTCTAACAATGTAGGGAAAAACAAGTATTGGCATAAACCCATCTGAAACAAGCGTAATCGCAAGAACAAGCACAGTCGTACATGTTAATACATCTGATAACAAACTGGCTTAATATAAGAAGGATTATGTACCATGAGTACTGATTTGTAGAGTGAGATAACAAAATAATGAAACGGACGCAAGCAAAGTACTTGCTTTTTTCCTGTCTTGGCCCATGGGCTTGTGTTTACTTACCAGGAGTGATCCAGGATGAATAAAGTTAATAGGTTGCTTAAACTGAAGCATGATTATCTGGCAGTGATATAGGGAGTTATAACAAGAATTAGTTGGTAGTATTCCACCAAGAAAGGAAGGAATGTTGTTGACAATTACAAAACTGAAGCAGCGCGTCCTATTAAAATATCTGTAAGGCACTGATTAGCTCCGATTAAAACCCAAGGCACTAAGACATGACAAGAAAATATATGTAAACATAAGTGCTTTATATTATAAGACATCTCACCGTGTAATAATATGCCCAAATTTGACGACTTGCGATTTGCAAAGACTAGAACATGCTAAAACATCATAGTTCGCCGAATTTAGTTACAAGGATCTCCGTTGCTTCATTAGGAATGGGTGGCATTGAATTTTCGAGTGTTAAATTCTCAGAACCGTTTCAAAACTCTGTGGTCTATACCCAACGTACTCTTGGCTCATGAACACCTTTCCGTTAAAACGCTGAAACGACGTTCCTAAAATCCTTTAAAGCAACGACTTCCTGTGTTCTAAAGCAATAAATACTTTCAAACATTACCTGACCTCTTCCGACAGTTGAAGTATGATTTAGAGCAATGCGCAAAACGTTTCACCTTAGACAGATCGCATAACAACAACACTGAGAATGAAAAAAATAGCGTTTGGCCTTTGTTACACGCGGGCAATAATCTATACATGAACAATAAGATCAATACAAGTTTTGAAACATGCAGTACTAAGTGAAGTACACAGAAACGTGAACGGGAAACAGTGCAGATTTATATACTACCAGAAACGACGGAAATGCATACACTGTAGACGTCAACTAGTTCGTCTGTTCAGTTTCAATATCAGTCAGAGTGAAGGAAGAGCGATGATGGAGACGGTTCGGTGAATAGTTTTCGAGTAAAAAATTCCATATACTCACAGTCAAAAGAAGAATCCCAAGGGTATAAACATTCCAATTTTCCTTTTTATTGTGTTTCACTATTGTATGCTAAGCATCAGAATGTGATTATTTAATTCAAACTTATAAATCTAAATTTTCTGTCCTACATTATTCTGCAGGAAATAAATCATCAAATGAAAACAGTTTTTACTGATGGATTTGTGATTAAAGCGTAGTGAATTCGTGTTTGCAAGTAATTCTCGATACTAATGAAGTTAAGGTTATAGGTCGGAATTGCCCTATTCCACTAATACGTCACGGTTTGTTTACATTTATTTTCATGAAAGTTGAAAACTGCAATTTACTGCCTATTTACTGGATATAAACCATTGTTTTTGTACCTTTGAATTAATTTTTAGATAGAAATTTGTGAAGATGTCTTGGTCTGCAACATCCATGTCACTGTTGCATTGAAGTGGGGAAAACAAAATGTAAACAACCACATTTCGGCCCAGTTCTGACACCAGTGAACCTATGAAACGAATTTGTTGCTACAGTTCATTGTTTATATGATCGTACAAATCAGATATAAGATAAAGTTCGTTGATTCTGAACCTTTACCAGCAAAATAATCACCTTGGTTATTAAACTGAAAAACGTGAAATAGGGCACTTGATTGAAATATTGGTCAATTTCTATTGTCACCCAAGCCTTTCAAATCAAAGTTCTGTGGAGTTAAACTATTTCGATTTGACAAATCTTGCAGTCAGGACTAAGAGAAAGCCCTTGAAGAAAATGACTCCATCAAAACAAGAAATTAAAATTTATATTGAGTGCTTGGTAACGGGTATACATCTTTGTCATAGAACTTCAACTTTTAGATATTCCGTTACTGAGATAGGAGCACTACTGTCCAAAGAAGTGAGTTTTACTACCGAGCCGTCACCCCTTGGAATTCCCTCCCTGACGACATTAAAATACGTACCTCTACTAATGTTTTTAAGAAAAAAACTTCGCAGTTACTTTTTAAATTATTCTTAGACATGTTAGATTTTAGTATATTTTAGTAGATTCTAGATTGTTTCTAAGAAATTTCGCAATTATATTTTGGACTTTAGTAGATTTTAGTAGACAGTAGGTTTTAGATTGTATATAATTAGTAGATTTTCTGTAATTCATTATGCTTTATCTGCAATTGTCTCTGAAAAGCCCCACAGGAGAGAGGTCAATAAAGTATTGTATTGTAATTTCATAATTTTCACTTGGAGCAGTAGCTGCAGATTGGAAGGCTAGAACAATAGGTTTTGACGTTCCTAAGTAATTGAAAAAGTGACAGCATTTCTTCCATAACAAAAACGCCTGAGTTGAAGGCTCTTTGCAACTGACTAAAACGTGCTTCAACGGGTCTTAAAATGTCCCTTAGGATCTACTGAATTTCGATGTTTAAGTTTTTCTTTTGCTTTTTGCATTTGACTTGAATTTTCAATTTTCAAATTCGGTCCTAATTTCAAGTAGCTATATAATTATATGTAGCGTAGCCTGCAGACTTTCAGACTTCTATTCTAGAAGGTGATATATATCAAAGAATAGTTTGATTGGGGATTTTCATTAAATGATTGAAAGGTAAAGCTTACAATAATCTCGGATTTACCGGTACCGAGGTTGTGTGGTTATCGCGGTAAACCAAGCGATGCGATATTGGACACTCGAACAAATTACAGAACTTATTTTACGTCTTTTGAAAAATCTATGGGTGTGTTCCTGTCGGAAACACTAAATAACTACATCAATAACAAGCTATAACAATACTAATGGCAGGAAATTAGAGAAATTTAAATCATACCTAAAATTAATGATAAATCTAACGATTCTGAGAAATACATGCACAAATTCCTCAATTAAATTTCTCAAGCAGAGCTGCTAACTTCATGTATGAATCTTTTTTAAGTCAATTGACAATTTCTTAATTGATGATCAATTAGTAACTTTGGAATCGAGTGCAATTTGAGGTTATTGAAAATAATTAAGATACTTTGAAATGTTTCTTCTTATAACCAAATTAAGAGTTGTTGTACGTCTGTCCGCCATCTATTCTACTTTTTTGCGGTGCTACTGAGGTATCTGAACACGAACTTAATTTAACCATTGAATCAGTCACAAACCTTAGTGAAATCGGTGCGAGCCGCCTTTGTGTGTCTAAACTCTACTTTTTAGTGAATAGACATGATGCAAATTCGTGTATGAATGCTAATATTACGGCCATCACCCATACATACAGACAGACAGACCGACAGACAGACAGTCAGACAGACATACATGCATACATACATACATACATACATACATACATCACATGCATGCATGCACGCACGAAAATACATACATACATACATACATACATTCATAAAACATTAAAAGTTAAAATTGTAGAATGTAAAGAGGTAAAATGTAACTATAGTTTCACGCTTGAAGCAATCTTCATACATACAT
This sequence comes from Epizoanthus ramosus, assembly GCA_026413505.1. Lineage (NCBI taxonomy): Eukaryota > Metazoa > Cnidaria > Anthozoa > Zoantharia > Epizoanthidae > Epizoanthus > Epizoanthus ramosus. The sequence goes on from JANVCJ010072846.1 coordinate 13,979, forward strand.
ACATACACACACACATACATACATACACGAAGGCTAATCATGTAACCTAAGAATATTACCCTTTTCAGTTTGGCTATCCTAGGACTTGCAAGTATAAAGTCTATTAAAGATATTGTTATGAAACTGGACGTTAATTAGATCTCCGAAAACTAATATATTAGTTTGCCATAATTCCGTTGTTCTCATCACGTCATAACGTCAACACAATCGCGTTTTGAGATATGTTAGCAAAATCACAGACCAAGAAATATAACTGAATTCAAATTGGCTCTCTGGTACAGTGCGTCATTTTTTTGTTTCAATTTTTGACCGCGTAAGTCCTGGGAACGGCAATTCACTGACGTTATAATCCAAGATGGCGGGCCCACGACTGAAGAAGTGCAAAAATAGGCAAACGTTTTTGTTTCGTTCTCGTTTCTGTGATGGTTATTACTTCCTCAAAATCTACACAGAATACTGAATTGTCTATAACAAGTTCTTTCATTTCAGAATTAGTTTGACAAATGTGGAATGAACATTTCAAATCTAAAAATACTCATATAATTACAAGAAGTCAACATGTTGGTGATGTCATCCGTCGGCCATCTTGGTTTTTGCACTGATAGCGTTTACACAATTTAATGACGTGATCAACCATCCTTAATCGGACCAAAGACATTTCTACTTTTCACAGAAGTGATTAATGTATTTGCATTCGTACATTCATGCTGTGAGATTCAGTGAAACGGAAAATGCTCGATTTTAGCAAAAACGTGCCATCTTGAACGTGGTTAAGTTACCATGGCCACAAACTGGCTCATAATGAAAAGTTAACCACATCAATCTCTTCCCTGACAAATTTGAGGAAAACTACGAAAAAGTGAACAGTTAGTTATCTTGAATTATCAGTAAAAGTTAAAACTTTTGAAATAGGTGCCCCTCCCTCCATAGTCTGAATACGAGGCTAAAGAAAAATGAAACTGAACACTCTTAAGAACCATTGACCAGGTATAATTCCAGTTAAAAAAAACTACAAGTTTCCCTTTAGACCTTTTACCAATACAGCCCAGGGACGTTCAAAATAAGAGTAGATATCATAACTGTTGGCTAGGGCGGTAACATACTGCACTAGCAATATTCGGCTCCCGTATAGAATTCCCCAACATATTGCTAAGGTTGCACGCAGGATCCCAATTCGGTACATTTATTTGGGAACGATATATTTTCCTTTAAAAATTTAATCAACTGATTAATGTACACTCTGTTGATGCTAAAAGAGCCAAATTTTACTGGAATGTGTTAAGTAGATAGCACAGGCCGAGCTTAAGTAAGGAACATTTCTTGTAGAAATTGAAAGAATACTGTAAAGTAACTGTTTACTACACATAGAAACTTCTGTACGTGAATTAAGTTAAGAGGTGGCTAGGGCGTCATATTGACTGTTACTCCGGGTGCCAGTTGTTATTCTCACTCGAGTATTGGTTCACTTAGGCACGAAGTGCCGTGATAAAGGCTCTACGAAGTGTGAGGCTGAAGGCCGATCGCAAAAAGAATCGCTGGAACACATCTTTCCAGCGATCCACCTGCAGTTCCACACTCTTGCCTCCGGCACTCGTTGGCCGATCGGCCTTACTGACACAGCTCTTGCGTAAGAAAAATCTCTGCCGCCCAGGGCTCTTGACTCGTAAGTTGATATATAAAATGAGCAAATTCGTGGCTTATAGCTTCCCGCTATTAACTTTTCACGAACTTTGTTGATGGCACCAAGTCAATGGAAAACAATAAATAAACATCTGCAATATAAGAAAATGACGAACTGACATTTTAGGAACATTTGAAGCTGAAATCCTTGCAAACAGAACCTGCACTTTATAGTCTTCGCCCACTTTTTCAATAATTTGGAGTTTCGGTGTCCTTGTCCAGAAGCAGGCGCTCCTTCCAAGACAGACACGAAGTATCATGCATCGGACATTCAACAAGGCGTGTACACTTATGAAAACCGAGGGATGTAACATATTTTGACTGTCTAGGGTCAAGTAAGTGAGAATTATCCAAGTCGAGAACGTGCTTCATAGGCAACCACAGTCGCAGCAGGGCAAATATATATATATATGTTCCTAATATGTGATTCACTGTAAGCAATTTGTATGAAAAGACATTTACGGTAATAGAGTGAAACATGGCGATTCCGGTTTGTAAATCCAGCTCATGTGGGATCTTCTGTCCTATCTACGTGCGAGAAGAAACGGTTTTTCATCCTTTGTTTTAGTTAATTTTCTTCCCTTCGTCATCAGTTTTGGTTGTGAATTTAAGCAGAAATAAGACGTGACAAGTAATCTAAACAAGACAATACTATGTTTAAAAGTCTGTAAATATATTGCAAGCTTCCGGCGTTTTTCTTCGAGATTGCTAGAGCAGTCGGTTGAGAACAGCGGCATTCCTAGAGCTAATCCACATCTGAGGCATAAAGATTATTGTCAAATTAAAGTAACTGTTTTATAGAGACAGGGATATCTACCATCTCTTATATAATACGTTTAACTATTTCAATATGATTTAAATGATAAACGTTTTCCTTTAAACCAGTCTCTGGTCCATTGTGCACTAAATTATCGACAAGAATGAGGAAATCTTGAAAGGCTGAATAAGATAATAAGATCCCATATAGGTAAGCATGACGGTCAACACCCTCCACATTAGGTAACAAGTTCGCATGAATACAATTAGAAATAGGGTGATGCGTTTTCAGTCAAGGGCCATACGATACCAAATCCGGACTACCGTCACGTTCGGTATTTTAGAATTTCTTAAAACCGCAACCGTTTCTGTCTAAAAGAGGCTGAACTACCATAAAATATAGAAATTAGATTTTGTATCTCCTAGCTGATAAACTTACGAATGTACAAATTATATATATTGTGGAAACATTACCTCAAATCAACAGACAGACACAAACATTTCATTACAACGTGTGTCAAAGCGGCGGGCATCGGCACTTATAAAACACTTGTTGTACGGAAGATGACGTAGTATATCTGACAATGCACACTCGTATTATATTTTGCTCTCGATTTCTCTGCAGCATTTTAAACATGTACATCGCCACTTTATCACATATGAGGAATGTCAGGACACAGTGTTTGTTGTTCGTACACAGAATTTGAGAAACATTGCTGCGGTTGTAAATTCATTTTGAGAGTGTAATCTCCAAGATTTTGTATAGTTTGGCTAGAATACTTGTCAAACAAGCAAAAAAATATCGAAAGAGCTACAAATGACAAAAATTCGATAAACCAATTTTCAGTCACTAAGCTGCGGAGCAGGGGAAGAAAAGGTTAGTCTGCATGTTAGTAGGTTAGTATTTCAGAGCTACAGTATAGGTGTTCACTTTAATACTTACTTCCATTCACATGGAACTGTATACTCTGTCATTGGTTAAAGCTTCTATTAGAATAACAACTTGTGCAAAGTAACTGGTGGTAATTTGCTGTCTACCATGAACTTGCTGTTATCAATCCAATTGTGTATTATATTTTCCTATAATATCCTATATTATTATCCCACAAGCTTCGATATTTCGGCTGGAAGAAATGTTTTGGAAATTTATATTCGTATATGTAAAATAAAGTTTAAGTTGAAAGTTGAACTGGATTTATATAAGCAGCCAGTTCAGTTCTTAATAAGTTGCATCATGTCGAGAAGAACGCGGAAGTTCAGTTTACCATTTTATTATATGACAAAACATGCTAAACATCTAAGAAATTCATTAAACGTTAAAAATATATATAAAAAAACAGGAAAAACAGTTTAATACATTTTCCTTGAACTGACGCATTGTCAGAAGGTAAAGTGGTCAGAGTATTTTAATTCAACTGAATTTTTTAAATCTGTAAATATAACTGCAGAAGTATATCTTTTTCCTTGACAAGTTTAGTTGTTCATGTAAACAACAAAACTAGAACTTTTGAACAAGGAAACCGTTGTCAGGGAAAAAGCTTGTCACATTTCGACTTTTTTCGCCGTTTACACGAACAAATAATCTTGCCAAGGGAAAACATTGTCAAGGAAACGTGTTCGTTCGTTTACACGAGCAAGAAAACTTGTCATGAATACTCGTCAAGGAAAATTGGGGCTTAATTTGAGTTTGATAACGCTTTTTAAAAACATTCCAACTTTAAGAAACTCACTATATGTCAGGTGCGCTGGAGTGCGACCTGAATTCTCATTGCATTGGGTGAAATTAGGCAGTTTATATTCTGTGTATTTAACAGGTTAAATATTTTCTGTACTTTAATATATGAAGACCGTGTTTGTACTAATAATATATAGATCTGTATAATTTTGTGGCTACAAAGTACAAATTGATCAGAAGCGAAGGTCAAGCTATACTGATTGAAGTTCCGTCACTTGCGGAAACACAACAATACAGATTTGGGCTAATTCTAAGAAACGATATGTTTACTACAGATTAATTCTTTTTGTCGATTCAATTTTTTACCTTTTCCGCCCCGCCGACATTCCCATATGACGGTTATCTTTGAACTTGACCATGTATGTGCGAGATATATGAAAGGTGCCGCACCAGGCCGGTATATGCTGATGATAATTTAGATATTAAGTATGGGTTCAACTATAGCCGATATACACGATGACTAAACATCTCCGGCTTATACAGTTAAGAGTTATTTATTTACTACTAATATTTCTGAGGAAGCCCTTTTCAAAGTTCACATTAGCTATACATTCTTAAAAAATTGCCGAGACTTTTCGCATCACTTCTAGTTTGTTAAATACGGCTAAATGTTATCAAATTTCGATTAAATTATCCTAAAAACCAAAAACAGATTTATAGAAAGTGCTTTTGAGTCATAAGTACATAAAGTAAGATAGCAGCGATATCTGACGTCAATTGAAGTGCGTGGACTTCGAGTCATTAAACCTAATTTAAATACCTGGACCTTGGACCGGTTTTCACAATAAGATTGTCATAATTCATGGAATCATCGGGGTTTGGATCGCTTGCTCTATGATTTTTTTTGAAATTCTTTGCTTTCAACACTTTTGCAGATTAGATCCCGATCAAATCAAAAAAGAAACGATAAAACACTACCAATCACAACCCAAGTTTGTACAATTATATATTTAACATGGAGCTTCGCCCTTGTTACGGAACTACACAAATGGTATTATGATTTCAAGATGTCTCTTTTGCAGGCAGTCTTGGCCAAAAACATTTATAGAATTAATTTAGATAACTGCGTTGTGCTGAACCTTTTTCTGACAGAACGTTGAGTTTCACCCCAACCCAAGCAAATTTTCCCCCACAGGTAACAGTCTTATCTCTTGGGTCGCACGCGCAAATATCATTCAAGGATTATGGGGAAGATTTCCAACTCACAAACGCAAGTGAACGAGGGGACATAATGAAGTTGTTATACATCTCTTTGTCACAAGCCACTGAGCCATGCAAAAAGCTTGATAATATAATAAGTTACTATATATATTAATATTTGGAGACTGTTTTTTTATGATACTATGAGATTTGCATTGGCTGAAAATGTTCAAATAGAACGACCATGTTTCCGCTTATATACATATTAATTATTGGAAATACACTTCATACAGTCAAACAGAATGCCCCATTTACTGATTTAGTATATATTCCTACGACCAACTTTTCTTTCAGTGTATAGCCAGTCTCTAAAAGGGTTTAAATAAAGAATTGGAAAAGCTGTCAAGAGAAAATCTATATCTTATTATAAAATATTTACAAACAATAATCAATAAGTGAGTTTACTCTCCTGGGCTTTATTGTTCTTAAAAATGAAGTCAATATTTGATTGTTCCAAGATTTAAGTTAAAAACTAAATCAAGCTTTACCATTTGTAGAACATTTTGCAAAATATGAAATGAATTTACATGTAAAATTGTAAAGACACACAATACTGACAATAAAGTAAAAAAACCCCTTTCAAGACCTTTCTTATGAATGGAAACACGCCATATTTTAACCATACATGGTGGAGGAATTACGATATTTGATTCAGTTTGTTTGTTTGAGATTCATGCAGTCCCATGTTTTGAAGGACTGATTCAGTGCTGAAACAGAGCTGAAAGTGAAGACAATATATCACTAAGCCATTTAAGACATAAGTCGGGGGCATAAGTAAGTAACGACTGTTCCAAATAAGGATTAAAGAAGCCAATATGTCTTATCACAGCCCCAGTTTAGCTCTTGGTCTTGCTGCAAAACACTCTCAACGGATATCATTTCGCAGACGTTTTTTATAATTAATTGAGAACCTACCACATAGATTTTGGTGGCCCAAAGCACGTGTATTCTATATGAAAGCAGTTTGGTTGATCTATACTTTACGACCAAATGTTTGTGACATAAAATAATCAATACCTGGGATGCATGCTAGCCCAACGCAGGGTTACCCCCCCCCCCCAGCACTTTGTCAAATTTGTCCCCCAACAATTTGCCAGGTACTCATTTATACGTCTGATTGAAGAGAAGATAATCATTTTGTCCAATCCATCAAGAATCAATCGATCATTTGAAGCCTACCAAAAATGTTGGCAATATCACGAGTAGGCCAACGCGTCTCTCTTTTAAGGCCCATAACACTTCTAAAACACTCCAGCTGTAATCGACGGTTTGAAGGTTGTTTATTTCCACATAATTACATATACAAAAAAAGAAAGATAATACGAGAAACTGAGAAAGTGGAGGGCACAGGATTTACAATCCTAGGGGGTTGGACAAGGGATCCTGCTCCCTATTACGGCTAAATAAAACTGCTACGGTAGAATGGCGGATTATATTTTTTCAGTAATTATTACAGACAATGCACATACATTTACATTTACATTTCCGTGAGTTCAAAACAAACGTTTGCAGAAAAAGACGTGTACTACAGAGAAGCCTCAATCGCGGATGTATTAAAGTAATTATTGAGTAAGGAGAAAGTTCTTATAACTCTTACTAAACACCTTGATGGATGGACTAGTTTTTTCATTCCAAGTTTTTAGTGCTGCATACTTTGCCCCAAACTGGCCATAATTAAGATTTTCGCGTGGCAAGAATGAGTTCTTGTTTGATTTAGAGCGTGTATTATAGTTGTGTATCGAGCTGATATCATGAAAATAACTTAAAAATATTTCTGGTAAATCAGTTTTTATGACGTTTATTAGCCAATTCAGATAGCTGGAGTTTCACTATTTCAATAATGTTTAATAAGATGGATTGATATATGTGCAAGATGTTCTAACACTTTTGCTATGAATATATTATTAATGCGCGCAATTTCGTGTTTGTATGGTGTCCTTTTTTACAGGAACTGAAAGTAGACAGTTTCAGACTGGAATCATTGTAAGCTCTGATACAAATGTTTTTTCTCGATGTTGAGAATATTTACGAAATCCCAAATCTCATCAACCTCAAAGGGACTACTCGTAGCACTCAATGGGGGTAATAGCTGTCTATCACCTATGTTTTTATTTCTCAAAATTTTCTTGGTTGGTCTAGCTGCAAAACACTGCTAAAAGATATCATTTCGAAGAAGTTCTTAATTATGAAGACATACCACATAGATTTTGCTGGCCCTAAGCACGTGTATTCCATATGAACGCAGTTTGTTTGACCTGTACTCAGTCGATAAGTTCAAGTTAGAAATGGGAACGTTGGAGGTGAACATTATCAATTCCAAGCAACAGTGACTTCAAACAACACATTAAGGGAACACTGACTTGGTGTGCCAACATATACTGTGGTATTTTCAAATATAGACAACACCTTACATATGCAACCTAGATCACAATGTTCTAATTGGCACACTGAGTAAAAAAAATTGTAGTAGAGTGCAGGAGGCACAGATTCAATAAAGGGGTATGTTTTCACCTGAAGTTCTTATCAAACTTTACTAGAAACAAGTATTTAGTATGAAGTATGTTTATGAATTTATAGCTAGATTTTAAAGTTTTTAATATGTCGAAAGAGTAATATGGCTTTTGACGTCTGTAGAATATCTAATTCGTCATCTATATATGTTATTACAAGCAATTGTTTCAAATAAAATTCCTAAACTCCAAAGGTTTCTAACAATTTCAACTAGAGTACAATAAATCAGATAATTGCTCCAGTTACAACCTTCTAAAATCTAAAGACGTCCCTGACAGTTTATAAATAGAGTAAAATAAAGAACACACGGAAGAATGAAATCTGGATGCATCACTTTTTTGACAACAACCCAAAAGTTTGAAAGTTCCACAAATTTGCTATATATAGTATTTTGAAATAACTCCTATATTCTATAATCATGCACTATGAGTCCCGACAGTGGCCTGATGGAAAAACCTTCTTTATACAGCGATAAGCAACGGAACTTATTATCAGTCAATTTGTATAATAGAAACATTGTTCCAGTTAGGTGTTTCAATTACTCTGTCCGTTAGCAAAAGAGTTCCAATTCAATAGAGGTTTCAATGTTTGCAGTAGAGTGATCGTGTGGGTTTGTGTTGTCCTAAGAAGGACTGTTGTTGGTGGCTGACGTTTCGACAACCTGTGCGGAAGTCATCTTCAGAGTCAATGCCTATTGACGAACAACTTTTCGGAGAATGTCAATTGGAACCAATTGCTAGATGTATTAATATTTTTTTTAAATTGTAAACAGAATTGGAAATTGCAGAATTTAGACTTTAGTAAGTGATTGTCATTGCTGTGGTAGAATACGGACTATTGATGAGTCAGGCAAACTGGTCCCAAATGACATTCCTCAAAGCGTGGTTCACTGTCTCAGTAAAATACTCCAAATTAGATAAAAGAAATATAACCAAAAGTGATGAAAGAAAATAAGTCTAAAACCACAAGGCATAATAAGGGCCCAGAGTATATTTCATAAGTTGATGACTACAATTTTGACTGATTTATGAACCGCAGGGATGGAAATCAAGTTTGATGATTCGCAACCCTGGAACTTCCATCTGCGCGGCCATCATGCAGTTTGGCTCAAAATAACTTGTTCTTTTATGCGTTTTAAGGTATTAAGTCAAACAATGAAGTTGGCCATATTTACCAAAATGAAGTGATTCCAAACTTTTGCCAGCCGAGTATCTTCGGACTTGGCCAGTTACGCAAAATGTCCCTTCCAGACGTTTTCAAAACTTCCATCAGTGCTAGTCGGCGAGTACCTCCCGCTTTCGCTCTGTAGTCGATCAAAAGGAGGCAAGAACTGAATGCAAAAGCGCGTTCGCAGTCAATTTTATTCAATGATTTGCCAGTTAAAGAACTTTCAAGTCGTTTTAGGCTGCTGACAGCTCGTTTCAACAATATTTGAACTCTCTGATTTATTCACCACTTCAGTCATGCACTTGTATTAACCAATCCAGCTTTTAATATTCATGGTCTGTTCAAATATTTGATTTCTATTCCAGATGACAACATTCTAGAACGCACTGCAAAATACATACTGGTTATATAGTTGAGCATTACAAATTATCTTTAGATAGAAAATCAGCAGGATTATATATATGTTACTTAAGTTTGTATAGGTTATGGTGACTTTGGCCTTTGTATAGACGTTTGAGTTGTTAATATAAATTTCCCCGCCTTTATATTAAGTATTGTAATATACAAATGCTTTTGTTGTAAAAGAGCAAGGTAAATAAATTCTTGTTGTCTTCGCAGATAGAAACATCAGTATACTAAGAAAAACTGTTAAATACTTAAGAATTAATTATTAATAAGAACAATTAAGAAACCTTAAACTTACAAGAACACAATAAAATACACCTTCAGTTATATTTTCATGTTTAAGAAACCCATTATATCCACTTCTGCTCCATATTGCATTGTCGAAACTGCAAACTATTTTTAGTATTCTATATATTTTTAGTTCTAATACTGATCTAAGATATTTTCAACTGAAGCAGAATGATACTATTAGAAGAATCTATTATAAGGTTTAAAAAGTAATACAGATTTAACAAATAGTTTTGGTTCTTTCCAAATATAAGAAATCATTTTGATTATATTCCATCCTCAGACAACGGATCTTATTACCTATACAGATTCTCTAGGCTGTATGCGAACATAATCCATGTCAACTCCAGTCTATATAAGTATATTACAAATGACAAAAGAAACACATGGAACTGAGATTTACCACATTACAAGTAATCCTCGTCTAAACTGATATCAATTTTAATTGATAAAAGTAAGGACCAAGGTCAAGGCAATACAATGTCTGAGAATAATAAATTCAAAGCCTGAGTATTACAGCAACAAGAATGTGCTTAAAGACTCTTAGAGTACGCGCGTTTCAAAGTGACCGAATGAGATGCTGAAAAATTTCATAAAAAAACCCCAAAGTTCTGTGCGCTCTTACTAGCTGAATACTATTTGCTCTTTCAGTCTGACTCTGAGCCTTGAAAGTACACCTTTCACAAATGACGTGACATAACTTCTCAACTAGCTGACATAGGCACAAAGTTTACTGAAAGAAAATGATAGCTTAGAGTTAGACGTTCTTTTCCCAAACGAGCGAGATGTCTTATAAACTTCCCAATTCGTTTTTGGGGAAAAACACAAAGTTTAGCACTGATGAGTACATATTTTATATGGTATTGACTGTTTTATGAAATTTCTTTAATTGCATTGTTTGTAAAGGAAACGTCTGCTCTAACGGAAGTCATCAGGTTTTTGTATCTTTAAGTTTAATATTATAGTATATCAGTCGTACTGTCCTTCCGTATGATTCGCTGCATGACGTTGCATATTTCACAGTCATACGATGAACTACAAAAGTTCAAGTTCAAATGAAATACACCCAAACAGGAACATAACGAAAAGGAAGGGTATCAGTCTCAGCCCAATCTAGTTCTGTCTATTTTTACACTTTTAATGACTTTGTAACTGAGATATGTTCTTGACATAATAAAGCATCTCGATATTCAGTCTGCACGAAATCATTTCAGATGACATTATTAGAAGATGCCTTTTCAGATAATTGTGTTCGAGCAATTGTGTATTTTCTTTATAACGTGAGCTTCATTTTAAAACGTGTTTTAGCTCTTTTGCGGTAACTAGCTGTAGTTTGAAATTCATAATAAAGCAAACATTGTTAGAACCTCAGTTATAATTAATCATCGATTCATAACATGATGGATACCGGATGGTATAGAGTTGGGTATGTTCTGAACGTTATAACGGCTTCAAGGATGCTTGTAAAATAGTGCTCGATAAAAATAACTCGGAATATATATAAAAAGTCCCAAATACTTGACTTTATAAAGCAAGAAATAAACAAACCGTAAATATCTCAACTAAGGACTTAACTGAATGCCATGTCATTATCATTATCAATTAAGACATGCGATGAAGCAATCTGATGTCAGAAGGAACCAAAATCACTCTTTACAAAGCCTGTTCTGTTTTGATTTGCGTTTAAATTTCTAAGCGACGCTATATAAATGATAATACAGTTGATGTGGAAGATATGCAGTTGATGTGGCCGTGTGTTACATAGGATACGAATGCAACGGCCAATAGCAATGCAAACAGTAGAAATACCTTTCATACATTTTAAGTAAATGCAATCACACATTATCATTTAATTAACTTTCAAATTGAGTATTCCTAAACTGTTTAACTATGTAAAAAGTATACAAGAACGTAAAGGCTAAAACTGTATATAAAATTTAAATGCAAAAAGGCTAAAGCATACTAATCTAACAGGATGAAAGTATATAAAATCTACAATTATCCTTTTCCAACAATATGGTAGAAATTAAATTTAGTTTAGTTACCAATTTCTTAAATGAGTTAAAATTGATAAAGATGGTCGCAGAGTCATCCCAATTGAGTTTCGGAATACGTCGTGGTATAACGAGTTTCTAATTTATCTTGGTGAATAGTTGCTGGTTCTTTGCTTATGATGTTGTTTGGATTGCCTTCTGAAAAAATGTCTTGCTGTGCAAAAAGTGTCGGCGAGTTTGTCAGTTATATTTCCAATACAATGGATTCCAATTTGTGTTCTTTAGGACATCGCTACCCAAGTAGATTGTAAGAATATGTTACAGCAATTGTTTAGTCACTACATGGGTTTTAACCAAGTTCTCAGTTATAGTTTTGGATTATGAGAATAATAGCAATTATTAGTTATTATTATATGATTACACCTGTTTTGTGACTAGTTTAAGACTAGTTTAAGGTTAATGAAGGAGCGTGGCATTCAAATCTTGAATCGTTTAACGAATATGGCCATTTTGGGCATGATGAATGGTCTAATAGAGTCAAGAGACTGCTTGGAAGGTAATTCGAAATTGTATTTTTTCATTTTCTGGTAATTGAAATGATTCAGTGATGGTTTTCAAGTTTTCTTAATACATGAAAACTGCTGACATTGATTGATTTCTTGAACATTTCATTTTGGGGAATTTCGGTTGTTAGCTGTTAATATTACTATGGCAACACACCCAGCGGAGTTTCTAATAACACCTTAAAAAGAAACACAATTCCGACGGTGAACGTTTTTGAAAATTTTCACCAATTGTGTTAAATTTAGAAAACTACAAAATATTACAATTAAAAAAAATCTGAGTCTTAATTTGTTGAAAATTAAAGGTGGCACCAAATCTTGTTAGCATAATTTTATAAAAATTTCTGAAATAGTTCTACTTAATGTGGTAATGATTATAAATAATAAAAGGTGAAGTTCACGGACTCGTTTTGCGTAAAAAGCGATTGAATGTCAAAATGGGGTGCATATGAGACGCTAACGGGTTGTCATGGAGATCATAATTATCACTTGGGAGAATAATTCTTCATTTGTTGAAGAGTTATTCTACCATCGCTTGAGAAACAACTGTTGGTATAACTTTCATGAGATGTTGTAAAATCACTTCTCAAATATCATGACATTTATTAGAAACTGGTACGAGCCACCTTAACCTAGGACGTTCAAACCATATTGAATTTCTTGGAAATGAGGATTCACCAGATTCATTTGATGAAGTCGCAATTGGCCTGATCTAATTTTGATTGCATAGCTTAACACTGCTGTCCTTAATTGAGCATTAAAATTCAAGTCTACAAAACGAAATGAAAAAATTAAACAACTCATATTGTTTTCTTGTTTGTCAAAAATTATTAGCAGATACGAGATTTCTAGTTCATTTAATTCGTCTCTTATTTTTCGCGTAAAATGATGAACTACAGTCGAATTAATGAACTAAATGGTTTAATTCGTCTAACCTAAACTTTTTTCGTTTAATTCGTCTGCACATGCAAACAAGGGGAACAGACGAACTAAAGCAAATTGTTTGAAACTGATGGCAAACCGCCAAAATGCTATTAGCTCTGGACCTAATTTGCTAGCTCACAGCACAGATCACAAAGCTAGTTTAAGGTTGTCTGATAATTCGTCTTTAAATTTTACGTTGCACGGATTAACTCAGACGAATTTTAATCCATTTAGTTGGTCCGGCAGAAGTTTAATTCGTCTGCACGAGTAAAGACGGGCAACATTGAACTAAACCAAAATCCTATCAGTGTTAACTCCCGGTGTTAACCGAAGCTGATGGCAAGCCGCCAGAATGCTATTAGCGACAGACCTAACTTTGCCAGATGACAAGGTTGATGAAGTCTAGACCGTACTTGGACAAATTTACTTGCAGACGAATGAAACATCTGTAGTAAAAAAAATGGCCATTCAGTCGGTGTCAACAAAAAGAATGGACGATTTGATATTATAATTATTCATAAAAACTTTATTTCTTTATTTATGAGCAGTAATACCTGAAATTCTGTTCTTGAAGTTCCGAAAGCACCCCCCGCTGTTTCTGCTGAGAAATTACCACCAGAACAATCGCTGTAAAACTACTATAAAGTATAAGGCTGCATATATATTGTGATATAACAATGTGGATTGTCGTCATTGCATGCTCTCACCACTTAGAAAACATTTGGAAGATCCTAATTTTTAAATTAGTTGTCAAAACACTATAACATGGCCACTTATTTTACAAAACCGCTTGAAGAGTAGAACACAGCGGTGTCACTTTCAGAAATGTTCCCTGACGTAGTTGAAGACTTGAACATTTCCACTACAATGGAGGCGAACACTACATTTTTGATAATTAAGAAATTATCTGAAGTTGAGGCATTAAATGAATAACATTAATACCTCGTTGTTGCGGCAACTATTTTGTAATTTGTGTTATAGACGTAATTCCTTTTAGTTTATGTTTCGTTGTAGATTTTAAGAAGATCCACTGGAATTCGGAAATAGTTGGAATGTCTTCTCTAGTACATTTTTATAACGTCATCGCATACCTTAGCTCGGTAACATTTTGCAACAGCAGAGGTAAGGCCTAACCTACTCTGCAACAAGTTACGGTTGATCTCTGTTCCAAGATAGTTCAAAGATAACATCCAATAATCCTTTCCTATGTTCATAATAAATATAGTATAATCAACATGAACAAGCAATTTCAATTTTTCTGGAACTTAATTCTTGGGCATTCCGATTATTAAGTGCCTGAAGACCTCCCGCGGTTAAAATCAAAACATTTTCCAGGAGGAGAACTCTGAACAAGTCTCTACAGGTCCATAGATGAGTCGGTCTGACGTGTGCATCGGTTTCTTCTCCACTTCATTAATACTCTAATTATATAAAAGTGGTTAAAACTATCACTGATTTTTGGCTCGAGTTTCGACGGCCCCTTAATTGAAGTTAGCTATATACTTGCAGGTAAATTAAAATTGACGTCATTAGGTTTCAAAACTTTACTTTCCTGACGTAATGCTTAAACACTGTTTCTAAACGATAGCCTAAGTTTTGTGACAAATATCAACAGCTCTAATTTATGCCCGGCGGAAATCTTGTGCCACAGTCTTTTGAAAATCAAATGCGTAACTGATTTTTTAACCATTTTACAAACTCTGCCCATAGAGTACTGTTGTGAAACATATAAGTTCTTGATAACTGAAAAAGAATAATTTAAGAGAGTAAGCACAAAGCGTCAAAAATATGCATCAAAATTTGATAATCTAAAAGTTCATAAAAAATTAGACAAATTTGCTATATTTTGGAATAATTCTAATTCCATAATCTGTGCTTTATTTTATTCATATTTATATGCAGTTTATTTCTTTTGTCAAACTCTCAATCAAGAGATCGTATATCGGTGGCTGCATCGGTAACTGAATTTTCAAAAGGTATAAAATTATACAGCATTTCATTAGAGTACAATACCTTTTCCTTGGATTTCTTCAGTCACTAACAAAAAAAATAGTTAATTGCGGTTAACTTAGACTAGGGTTCGGTATTCATCATCGGCGGCTGCCAAGGTAAAGCTTCTCATATTATAGTATTTTCTACCAGGAATTGCAGATACTCGCACTTTTACATGTGTGACAGTGTGACGTGATGAGCCCACGCGTCCTGGCACACCAGAGAGCATTTGGCTCAAGGGTGAAATTCAAATAGAAATAGGTTTTACAAGTACATAGTCTTGTAGGCTTGTAGGTTGTACGAACTTCGAAGGCTACTGTCATTATTATTATTATTACTACTATTATTATTATTATTATTACTATTATTATAATTAACATTGTAGAAATATTGCCCTATCCAATGAACACTGAGAAGAACCACGTGATTTCAGTATTAGTTGTAGTCGGGAGCTGAAGTCATATCATAAAATCAAATAGCTGCAACGTTCGCTTGCCTTCTATACCGGCTCACACAATATTTAATACCTCCAAATTACACTCTTTAATACTCCCTAAGAGAGTACACGATACATTATCGACGTATACTGATAATGTGTTTGAAATAAACATTAAACCAATGAAAAGTTAAACTCCTGCAAAAGTGAAGTAGAATGCTTGGCAAGCTTAAGTGTCAATGCAAAGAAAGCTATACCGATTCAATTTTCCGCAATATCACTAAAAAGGAAGTCGACTTTCTCGACAAAATTATGTGCGCAATCTAAATTCATCAATCTTTACTCTTGTACAACTACTTATCTGAACATTTCTGAGTTTCGTTATTGCAAAAAGAACTGATAGATTAAATCAAATCCTTAGATTACGTCACTACCCCTGAACACGTGAAAGGTAGCTTAGTTCCACTTGACCTCAAAATCACCGACCATTACCGCACGCCCCGACTCACGCAAACGATAAGTAATGCGATTGTTTCTTCAAACATGAGTTAATTTTGATTGTCACAAAGCTTTCAATAAGTGAATAACTAAATTATAGATCACTTCAGTTAAAATTTAACGCACAAGAACCGAACAAACCCGTAGCCGTCGGGCACGCAAATTAAAATAATAGACTGTACATGTCGAAGAAAACATACCCTTTTGTTCCATGGGCGTTTCTGCAAATGCTTACAAATCTAAACATCAAAATAAGCTATTTGTTGATTTTTACAAGTTTTGTAGATTATCGTGACACTTCGTCCGGAATGACTATGCGGAATAACCTGTATACGTATCGGACAAAGGCAACATACTTGTTAGAGAGTCATGCAACTTCTGTTCCCTATTTTTTACAACATCATATCAACAGGAACGCAAAAAACTAAATCTACTATTATTATTATTGCTGTTTTACCGATTAAAATTAAATACCAGTAAACCCGTGTTCTTTATTCGGCTAAAATGTGTTGCATGTACAGTCAGTAATTTTGGTCACAAGTACCAGAGGTTATTGAAGTCATTTAGCGAAAATTTCAGACAACTTGTTTAGATGTCAGGAAAACAATTGATTGATGGTGATTTCAGTGTGCAACCAACCACGGTAAATCGGGCAATACTTTCCTATAAACTGTATCAAGTCGGTTATTTATAGCCAATAACTGAACTATAAGTGCCTGCCAAACAAAAGCTTTGTATTTATAGTATTGATACAAATTGTGAACTGGTCATTAACAAGACAGTATTACCATCTCGACACACGAAAAGTTGCCATATTACTTGAGCTATCGGTCGGCAAACATGCAGCTCCTTGACGCCCTAGTCGCTATGTGCGAGGTAAGGTACAACTGTCTAGTGAACATGACAAGATTACTTTGGATATATTATAGTTAGACTAGAAGTATAACAAGATTACATTGCAGCAGAAAATTTGAGTAGGATACTATACTTTAGAGACAGCGATTGGCATTAAACTCATGTTAATTTCTTTTAAATCTTTCCGAAAACCTCGGAAATCTTAAGTCGAATAAACGCTAAAACGACGCCCTTGACTAGACAGAACATTGGATCAGCTGCCTAGATTTCCGACTACAGATCAGCAAGACACTGTCAGAACACGCGCTAAAGATTTCAATATATAAAAAAATGATTACGTTTTTTATATGTGCTAGAATGGATTCGTTGAATGTTTGGATAGAAAAAGCATATGCTGAATTTTATGGACAGAAATATAATTTCACAATAAAAAAAAGTCAATATTATATTATGTAAATTTGATAATTGGTATTTATTTTTAAATATCATAGTTGAAATGATGACTCAGAACTGAATTAACTATCATAATTTGAATCACTTTATTCCTTTGAAATGTTGTATGGGATCAATGTGTATACAGAAATGCTATGCCACGGTCTTCTGTCATTTGATGTATGCATTTTATTGGACATGACAGTGCACTTTTACATAAAATACTTTGATTCTTCCGGGAACAATAGCTGCTCTTTACCGAATACTCAAGTATACCGACAGCACTTTCTGAAGCTGAACAGCGTGAAGTGTGCAGGATAATATCGAACTGAAAGTTATTGTGTTGCCAGAACTTAACGAGTCTAGAAGAGAAAAGTTAAATTGTGAAGGTACTTTGAGCTGACTAGTGAAATGATCAAGTTGGAATGTTCGATGTAAGATTTTAAAAATGAATTAGACCTCGCGTGTCTGCGTAACGAATCTTTCAACTACGCTCCCCCTTCATTTGAAACCGTATACTGCCTTAGCTATAGCTTTCTGACAACGTTTCAGTTATTTGTCTGCTTTAAAAAGGAATCTCCTAGCTCTTCTATCCATGGGGTAATAATTCACATTATGAGATATATCTTAACGCAGGATTATTGGTGATTCCTTATCAAAGTCAAGGTAACTGTCTGTCAAAAGTCTAGCTCAAATCACGCAGGCTATAGATTGGTCAAGACTGACAGTTTTTTAGTTGACTCAATATCAAGTTGAGTGCTTCAAAGCATTCAGTGTTTTAGTTCCAGGAACTGAAACGGTCATTTCCTTTTAAGAGAAATAGCAAATGCTTTAATTTGTAGTTCAAAGCACGGTTCCAACTGCGGTAAAATTAGACAGACCAGTAATCGTACAGATTTTAAAAATCGTTCGCTGATGCTACATCTAAACAGCGCTAACCACTCGAGCTCATTACAGTTTTGAATAGCTGAGATGTGAATAAAGGACTCGCTGCAAAGTATTGACGTCATCTCTCTATACTAGCTGAAGCACGGTCTGCTAAACACTGTAAGATCTCACGAAATACAGCTTTGCCGGCTTTTGGAGGTCTTCCAAAGTAACCCGGGAAACTATTGAAAACACAAGTATATACCTTGGTCTCCGATCTCTTTTACGTAATTCTGACTTCTGAGAGTATTTAAATATTTGAACAGATATATACCTACACTAGGAGTGCATAATGTACTCGAATACTTCCTGTGTAATTTGTGTATTATCTACAGAGTTCATTTCTCTTTGGTTCAAGCATATTTTTACAACTAGACTTGGAGCCCGTTTAAGGGGAAATGCTTAAAACTAATAAAAGTGTATGTGATCGTTAAAATAAATTTTGGATAGAATGAGCAAAGGAATGTTTTATTCTCTCAAGGTTTTGAAAAATCTGTCACTACTGAACTTTTAGAAAATTAAATTTGCTGATCGTCACTAGAGTCTAGTCTCTAGATATAAACACAAAATCTCCTACTCTTCACTCATATATTGATTCATTAGAAATCGCTTGGGTTGCGTTACTTGGGTTGCATACTTTAATTTCGGTTCGTTTTTCAAATGTGTTGTCTTGCTTCCATTTTTCCCAGCAATTCTCCTTTCCGTCTTCAGATCAATTTTTCACATCAGATTGTCACATTAACGAGTAATGGCTTCCCTATTTTCTTTTATTTCCTTATTTTCTCTGAATCTGACCAAGACAAAAAGATGAATAACAATGGCAAATATTGACTATGGGAAATTCAACATTTCCATTTCTGTTACGTAAAGTGCCGGCTAACGAGCCAACGGAAATTCAGCCAATTCTTTGGACAAAAACGCCTTAATAGTTGTTTATAATGAAGGCAGCATCGTCTTGACAAGTCTAATATCCAAGGACATATTTTACACCAACAATGAATACCAAACACAGCAGTTTGTTCCATTGCTTTATGTAATTGCACTCTAGTGCTTATCAATAGGATCGAAAGGGAAATCTCTGTCATGAGTCATCAGCTAAATAATAAATTACATAAATTTTATTTAAACCCACAGGACAATAATCAATATCAGTACAAATAAGGGAAATAAGATATCTGTGATGTGAAATCCCCCAAAACAATGACTCGATAACGTGTAATATCATAGTTAAGTGACGATAGAACTGTTTCCAAGCAACAACTCTAATCATCTTTAATTAACGCTGACAGATAATCTTTAGTAAAGTGTGAAAATAAAAGGGTATTCAGTGCTTTTAGACGAGAAACCCATTCAATTTATTTAGAGAAGAAAGCCACTGAAAAGCGAAGCATAAGCATAGGTCCACAGTATTAAGTATATGAACCGAAACAAACATTTTATTTAGTAATTTAGGATAACTATTAAATCTTTTTAACTTGGCAGTTTTTACTGTGAGATTACTTTCCTGAAATGAACAAAAATAGCTGATTGAATACAAAATTTGGCGTATCGTTTTGATTCAACAGGAAATCGCATCTGTAAATGGTCAAGATAACGTTCATCTTGGAAGACCACCATAACACAATGTTTGTAAATTTCCCAAAGCAAAACAGGAACGTCCCGCAATATATAAAACTCTCTTATTTATCTGAACTCCGGAAGAAGTACAAGCTATTTAAAACTAAGACTAAGAGTTAACCAAGCGAGGCAGCGAAAGTTAAACATATTAACGATAATAAGCACGACACGTCAAGAAAAAAAAGAAGCATAGCTATTCTTCGAACAAACTAGGATACTAAATCAAGATTTGAAATGTAAAAGGAAAAAGGACTTTCGTGCAGCAAAACGTGGCGGATAGTACTGACGGCCCTCTAGTGCTCTACAAACACTGGTACATGGTATCAACACTCCGTCTTGTTTGACTATAGTCTCAGACTCCCTACTGTTTCACGTGCAACTCGCTCACGAACAGCTCTAAACCAAGCGTTTTGGTTATGACTGTGCCTATAAATGGAATATTTGGCAATACTTGAACTGAAATCGAAACTTTCTAATAAAGACAAAACAATAGCAATCGCGCGAGTCATCTGCTCTTAACAAAATTTACACCAACAAATCCGTGGCAATTCGGTGCAGTATTGCGCAAGATATTTAGAATTGTGCGGTTTCCTGTCAAAACATTAGCTTGCCAAGCCCGAGGAAAGCATGTGCAATTTGACGACATTTTACATTTTTGCTACATCATAGACCTTCGGGAAAAAAACGTCGAAGACTCGCTATCAGAATCCACTTGAAATTAGCAACAGAAATGAGAAGGCGGCACTAAACATCGCAAGCTCGAATTTCCCGTTTTCTTCCGTCAGGGATGTCAATAATGTCAAACAAATCAAGTATCTTCGTCTATCGTTTTTTAAAAGCAACTCTATTAAAAGAAAGAGTAACTAATCTATTTTGCTCAAAAGCGACCATTTTAGCGGTCAAAAAAAATTGCCGGCTTTTTATTAATCTAATCGCAACTATTGGTTATTGGCTATTGCCCGGGGATATATTCAAAGCATCTCGGTAAGTTTGTGTCAGGCAAGGAAAACTGCAGCGCACTTGTTCTTTGATTGACCTATCAAAACAACCATCTGTTGAGAGTTGTTTGTTCAGGGAATAGGGTCGCGACACTAGATGACTGCTGTTTACTCGGCTTTTCGGGGTGCGGAGAAAAAAAGCTGTCAGTAATGATAAAATGATGTTGCCGGATGGCAAATTGATTGTACAATGAACTGACAGGAAGCCAATAATGGCGGCTGTGCTCCCTTTTCCTGTTGTAAGAAAAGAAACTCGCTCGGAGGTGAACTGACATATTTTTTCTACTATCAAAGGCTTGTCACAATGCACGCGTTGGAGCATGCAAGCACAGTAAAATATCTAATCAAACTTCGATTGGAGTAAAATGACGCATGGGCAACAAACAAATACCGGAAATGACACCAGTATCAAGCTTTTGTTCAAACTGTCAAGGTTCTGCCAATTTCAATCGAGTTTTCTAACTTCACTCGAACCGCTATAAATGCTCATCGCGTCGAGCCAAACACTCGGTTCGCAGAAACTCGCGCGCTTGCCCAAATAACTCTTCCAACTGCGAGTTGTAAGACAGGTTATCTATTAGTTATTTTTGTCGAACTCCTCTCAGATGCAATAAAATATCATTACTAAGATGTTTAAAAGCAAACCGTTGTCGAAAGAAAACTTCTCCGCCTCTTTCCTTAAGGCGCTACAAGGCGATTGGTTTGGCGGTGAAATGTAATAACTCTTAATCAATGCCCAGGACGATATATTTCAATAGGTGTCAATCAAATCGAACTCCCCACAGTTGACCGAACACCATCACAAAGGTCAGGTGGTGTTCGAACTGATTCGAGTTTAGTAGACCTATTGTTACACGCTTTCGTGTGTAAAGCTAAGCGAAAGGCACCTTCTCCTTTGAATCAACTCATTTACATGTTTTTATAAGATATTACACCTTGTAGTCAGGTAACCAAAAGTTCTTAATAAGTGACAAAAACAAGCCAGGCAGCTGCGAGAGGTACTTAATGAATTTCAAAAGATAGAGAAATTTTTATTTTGGTTTTATTTGTACTTGTGCACGACTTTCAAGTGCTCTTGTGTTTTATTCTCCCATTTTATATTCCAACACACTTGTTTAATCATGTTTACTTTGCTATTTGAATGTTACAGGGGAATGCAATGAAAGACGAAAACACGGAAGCCTTTTTCCATAGCCCAGAATCCGAGGCGCCAAAAGACCATTGCCAAGACGAGACGCGGCGCCTCGGAGTCTTGGAGCCCTTGTTGGGGCAAGGGGTACCTGCTGTCGACAACTCCCGGTTTTCCACTCGCTCTTCGACACCTATCACCCCCTTGAGCTCGCCGTTGTTAGCATTTAACGGCAACAGCCAAGCCGTGAATATTTATGAAAGTGAAGGCGGCGCTTTGTATGCAGCCATGACAAGAAGTCGGCCATCAGTGGCCGATCAGAGCGATACGCTCGACTGCGCAGCCGAGCCCAGAAATTCTAGAATGACTTCATACTCAAGTTTCGACTCATTTCCTCCGAAATACGAAGCCGGCGTGAACAACGAAGATCAGACAGAGCAGTTCTTTCCACTTGGTCAAAATCAGAACATGTTTAACTATTATGGAGACAACAATGCACATAGTGGAATGCCCACTAATGCTGGTGTCAGCTTCAACCCCTTGCAAAATGAACAGTTCTACAGTAAAGAGATGGCCAATAAGAGCTATAGCACTCAAGGTGCTACAAACGCAACTGCACCTACAACTCACCATCAACAGCCTCGCCAGACTATGGCTACCAAAAGACATTCAATGGAGGCAATCGGAAAGCAACTGAACTGTTTTGGACCAGGTGATTCCACTAATTTTACTGGAGCCACGCAGTCTGGTTCAGTTCGCTCACGCGAACTCCACGCGACTGATTACATTTACAGTTACCCGAACGACATTGGTGCCGAAGAATGGCCGGTCAGTCGCCAGACAGACGGGAGCCAAGAACCCACGTTCGACATCAGACAACAACAAAAAGGTCCGTTTCCTTCGCCTCCGTATTCAAGTCCATTCGCAGGCAGCGGGAGCTTGGCAGCTCTTAACGGAACAACAACAGCCTTCGATTTTGAGCGCGAGAAGTGCCTCACAGATCTCTCAACCTCAAATACTTGTCACTCGGTGCGTGTTCCCTCACGATCGTTTGCTTTCAATGATTTTAACTCGGCCTCTGTTAACTCTGCCGCACCAGTATTCACGCTAGCACAAGTTCCAAACCAAACTACGCACAGGAATTCACACACTTCTTCGCAAAAACCTTTCTCGCCATGGAGTAAGGACGGCGCGAGTTACACGCCAAATGTGACTGTTGTATCTGATGGTAAAGGGGGGCCATCACAATTCGAGTTTCAAACGAGACCAGCAAGGCCGACTAGAGCAAAAACAGATTCGGAGAAGGTTTTCGAGAACCACTTAAAAAACTTTCAGCACCTAATACCTGGACAAGACAAGAAACCGAAGCGCGAGAAAACATCTCTGAAAAGCGTATGGAACAGTGTTAGCGAAGATGCTGAAATTGAGGACATTAGCAGCAAAGATGAACTTCCGCGAAAGAGCGAGAAATTGTGCGAAGATGACGCTAAAGATTGCAAAGATTCGAGCGCGGATGAAGAAAGAACAATATTCACTTGTAAGTGGTTGGGTTGCGATATGTCTTATTCAGACAGAAATGATTTAGTAAGACATATTGAAAAGGTTCACATTGACCAGAGGAAGGCAGACGACTTGTACATTTGCTACTGGGATTGCTGCACTCGACAAACCAAACCTTTCAATGCCAGATACAAGCTGGTGATCCACATGCGAGTACACAGCGGCGAAAAGCCAAATAAATGCACGGTAAGGCAGTCAATAACACAGACATATAGCACTAATTCCTATTGCGTGTTTGTTTTGTAGTGCATTTTAGTCGAAATGCTTAAAAGTGATTTACGTATAAAGCTTTCCACTCAAGGACGACAGACGCAACTAAGACCAAAACAATCTATCATATTGTAAGTATTTTATATCTGCAATCGAGTAGCGCTTTCCTGAAACGGTAGATTTAATCATGTCAATATCTATAATAACAGAAGCATTGCCGCGTGCTCTCGCTTAAATATCTTTCCATTCAGGAATGGTGTGAAATGTCAATGCATATAATTTACAGTAATCAGCTTTGTGGCTCATTTCCACGGCGGTTTATACAAAAGAAGTAGTGGTAGTGGTTGACGCAAACTTAGTTTCAAACATAAAGAGATTCTGTAGCTGATATTTTCAAAACTTGATGTCGTACTGGCGACTTGCCTAAGTTGACAAGCATTCATTTCTCGTCAGGGATTCTCGTTCATTTGCATACACAACAATACTTCCTTTGTCTTTTCAGTGAAAGATACTGGGGCTTAGAATTATTCAGGAACATATTTATTAATGATCGCGGTTGGGAGACCAAATGTGCAAATGTTAGGCTAGTTAGTTGCTGAACGACACGAAAATCACGAAAACTCAACAACTGGCCACACGAGCACGATTTTGCTCGCAAGCGAAAGATTGAAAAATATAAGCAATCACTGAGTAGATTTTAGAGTGTTTTTCGATGTAGTAGGACTCGAAATTGAACAGAAAACATTCAAGTATTAAGGCATATTGATTACTCGATGGACTTCAAAACGGCGGGGTGCTTTCGTGTATTGTATAGGCAAATTCATTAATCAATAATGCAGTGGTATTTAGCATTGTTGTTTGAACATTATAGACCAGAGAGTAAAAACATGTTTGCGGCCGCAGAGAAGCCGGGTAAAACAACATGAAATTGCTGGCGGCGGATTCTTTCTCCTTTTTAGCTTTCTTGTTCGTCATCGGTACTAATTTTGTACAGCTTTAATATTTCAAGTATTAACTCTTTGACTAAGCGCAAAACTGAAAATTAAGTATGCGTTCGAAGATTGACAACCTTTAACACTGTTACTGCTTTCTATAAAACTAATTTCCCAGTTACTAAGAGTTGTTTACCGATCTTAAATGCCACGAATTTGGTCGCTGGATGAACCTATTAATCTATTTTTGAACATTTTAAAACCCTTTTAGTACCGTTTACACAGCAGGCATGTTTGGTTACAAATGAAACGAAATACTAAGCGGCGCTGAACTGGTTAAACCATGCGAGGACCGCAACCCCGTGTTTCCTCCTTAGAAGTGGCTAAATTTTTCACAATACTTAATAACTTGAGATGACGTATATGCAGTTTTTGCTAATTAAAAATTACATAAAAATTTCAGAGATGTTTCTATGATTAGCAATACTACTTCATTGATAGCTATACTGAGCATTTTTCTGACAGCTGCACCAGGAAAAATGTGTTTCAGTTTTTTTAATTCATTCGTATGAAAATAGAGTACATATTCCCCTATATATATATTTTCCTGCATTCTTTTTTATTAATAGCCGTATCTTACGTTGTATGTATATTTCTGTAACAGCAAACATTTTTTCATGAACTAAATTTGGCGTTTGCTTGTGACTTTCCATGTTTGGTGAGAAAAACTAAACTATAAAGTTGATCCACTGAATAAAGAATGGTAATATTTACATTCGAGAAAAATTACAAACATTTACGTGGGTTTAAATGAAACTGTAATTTCAAAAAGTAATTTTGTGATATTGATTGCATGTTATACATAGGGTGTGTTATTATCAAGTGTATATTAATTTTCACTTATTTAGAGAGTTCATATGGTACCTCCAAAAGCAGTCTGTTGAATAGCTGCTAAATATCTAAAATCTTTGTGCCAGGAACACTGTTCAAACTGTTTTAATCATGTAGTATACTTGACGTTTTACATGTTCATTATATAATCAAAAGGTCTTGAAAAGCCTTTCCTGCACAGGATCTAATATATCATAGTGAAAGGCAGAAGACATGAGAAATATTTACAATTTATTTTAAATGCTATTAACTTTATCCTGACATTGTTGATTGCCAAATACTAATATAGAGTCACAAAAGAAAATCCTGCAATATTTCAGCTCTAAAATGATTGTTTGAGAAGCAGAGTGAACAATATTTTGGGATGAACTTAATTTATGTAGAAGTTGATCATTTTTCAAGCGTTTTTGTTTATCCAGAATTCCATAGTAAAACACAGAGAATATTATAACTTTATTTTCAAGCAATATGTGGCAGTCGTCACTATTTGTAAAGTTATGAAGTAGCATTACTGTATATATGTACATTTAAGTGAGCAAGTTATAGAGTTATTCATGAATGCAGATAGCACTTACTGCAAAGTTAAGGTTCTCTTAGAGTGCATATAATGACATTAACAATGCCATAACTGTGTACAAATTTTGTTTATAACATACTGAGCGACAAGATACAAAAAATATAAATGTAACAGTTTTAGCAAGTATTTTTGAAGCACTTTTTAGGTTAGAGTTATGTCAATTCCTGGTCGCCAGCAAACAATTACTATCTTCTCTTTTAATTTTATAATATCAAAACCATTTTTAGTTTGTTGACTTGCTTTTGAAGAGAGATTGCTTTTGACATATACCTTAAGGTAGTTTCACTGTGATTGATTTTCTTTGTTGCTTGGTAAGATTTGTCTACTTCATATATGCTTGATTGTATCGCCAAATTATGGTTATCTCGAAGACTGACAAGTACCAAACACTTGTCATAGTAGCAATTTGATATTTTTCTTGTTGAATTCCCGTAATATCAACTATAGTACAACATACCCATAACTGCTAATCGTGTTCTTAATTCTCATAATCAATTTGTATAATTTCATATTGATATTGTCAGGAGACCCACTCAAGCTAGTTCAATAGATCTTTCAGGGATGCATGACAAAAGATAAAATGCTATTTTTGAAAATGCAAAATCTGCTTTGAAACACACCAGCAGGGAATGAATAAGAGAGTAACACTAGGGGTTCACATCCTAAACTTACTTTTATTGTTCAGATCGTTTATTCACTGTTAATACTGAAAATATCCTTTGTTTGAATGTGTTCACGAGCTTCGTTAAGCTCTGTCAAGCTTACTCTACATGCGTGGGTTAATATTTCAAAGCTAGCTGAAGGCACATGCAATATTGTTATTTATAGAAACGGTTACTTTGAAAACCCTAGTAAATATAGTAACTTGGGATATTTTTATACAACAAAGAACAAGTGAAACTCAACAAAGTTCCCCTTTCTGACATACATGTACATGTAACACACTGGTCACTATAATTAAGAGGTTGACATACATGTCCTAGAGAAATATATGGTTACTTCACATTGAAGAAGACCCTGCATATTTCTTGACTACTACATGTATTTCTTGAGTAGCATTTTCTTTAGTTGTCTTCATAATATAATTGGATGTTGTTTACACCATAAACAACTCCAGAAGGGCAGATGTATTGTAAATGTTTAATGAGCAAAATGCATTGGCCAGACTTGGACGAGTTACTAGTGAAATAAGTATTCTTGTTGGCTGTATTGAATTGTATTGTGTAAGTACTAAGTTATTAATAGTTGAAAGTAGACTATGCAAGAATAAATGCTTGTTTGGCATGAATGACTTCAAATACTGACGATACTCTCTCTTGATAAAGAGAAGCCCTTGGTATTACTAAAGTTTCTCAAAATTGAAGAGTTTTAAATTCTTATTTTATAAGCTATTAAATATACATGTTTACAGTGAGAGTTGTAATTAATAACTTATCAGAGTATGCGTGTTTTGTTACAGTTCCCAGGGTGTACGAAAGCATTCTCAAGGTTAGAGAACCTGAAGATCCACATGAGGTCGCATACAGGTGAAAAGCCGTACATGTGCCAGTTTCCAGGTTGTCCGAAGGCTTTTTCTAATTCATCTGACAGAGCAAAGCATCAACGCACTCACCTAGATACGGTAAGACATTGTTCACCACAAAATGACCTAGATTCTGTACATATAGGCGCGCAATAACGACACCAAATTGAAATTATGAGGTTTTTCAAATATGTTGTTGTTGTAAATTTATTTGTGTTTTATATCAGTTTGTCTCGGCCCTCAGTTGTCCAAATTAGCTGCTCGCATCTCTGAACCGT
>JANVCJ010072847.1:1818-31639 GCA_026413505.1 Epizoanthus ramosus
GTCGTGTGGGGTGGAGTTTGTAATTGGTGTGGGACATGATTCTTAGTGCTGTTATTGTGTAGGAGAAAGGGTTTGGTTTTGTGCTGTTGTAGATATATGGCGAGTGTCGTGTGGGGTGGAGTTGGTAATTGGTGTGGGACATGATTCTTAGGGCCGTTATTGTGCAGGAAAACGGTTTCGATCCTGCATGTGCAGTGTTAGGTATATGGCGAGTGTCGTGTAGGTGCAGTCTGAATTGGAATGATGGCACGATTGTTGAATTGTTGTGTAGGAAAATGAATTGGCGCTTCTGCAGCTGTAGAGAGCTATGGTAAATGTCGTGTTGTACCGAAAACGTACGTCTCAAGAGAGTGGCAACGCCTCTAAATTTCTTATAGTATCAGACCTAATTTTGTAGCTCTCGTTACTGATGATATGACATTAAGGCAGTGTGGCTCAGTGCGTTTGTGCTCAGACGCGGGATCCTGAGTACGTGCCCAGTCTACACTCGGTCCTGTTCTTGTTCCCAGTGATCCTAAGTACGTACCCAGTCTCCACTCGGATCTAAGCTTGTTAACGGTGATCCCGAATTCGACAGCAGCTCCGAGCTGTAGCTGGCCCACCGGAGTAGCTCGTTCCAGTTGGAGATTTTAAACCCTTAAGTTTCATCTGATTTCATTTCTCCTGGGTCTCCCGGGCAGTTCGTTCTTTCGGGGTGGATGGGAAAGACTATAATAATCTCCTGACACAGTCGCCTTTCCACCTAAGCCTAAGGATGTATTTGAAAATTCACAGATCACAAGGATCAACTTAGGGATCAGTTGGTAGGAAGATCCCAAGGATGCAGTGTTATAGTCAGTTGTGAAGCGGATCAGTTACTCCTTGGGCGATTGATATATTTCAGTCTCAAATCTATCTCTGAGCTGCACTGACGAGCCTCAAAGGACGAAACCGGGCACTGTCTGTAGATCGAGTTTATATGAAGGCATCTAGAGAAAGGACACGAATCCAATGTAAAGGAGAAAGAAAAACCTATTTCCCTGAGCGGGATTCCAACCCTTGATTACTAGACGGGTGTGATGAAAGGCCGTCTGTGTCAGGAGTTATATAGTCCTTTCGCCCATCCCCCTCATCCCCCCTCTCTTTTCTCGCTTCCTATACTTCACTCCTATTTACCATATTTACCATCACTGGCTCCCACTTACCCTCACTCGCCATATTTGCAAATAGAATCAGTCCCGATCACTGAGATAGAACTCAAGTATATCGATCGGGTCATGTGGATCTCTGAAAAACGTGCTAGCCATTGATCCCAGTTATTCAATGGAAACCAGTCTTCTGACAAGTGGACTAGTGAATTCATGAGTGAAAAGAAAACCTACTGGAACAGTTTAATTTCTCTAAAGCCTGGATAAAGTTTACTTACTAAGTTGCTTGTCTTATGTAAGTAACAAGGTTTCTGTGTACGTTGAAAATGATGAAATAGACGACGTCTAAGCAGAACCTAATGTTGTTTAAGATAGGGGCATAGATCTGATGAATATAATTTCGTTGTCGCCAAACGAAACCCTAAATCAGTTGATATTATGAAGCTGCAAATTGAATGATGTTTTGTATGGCATCTTTGTAATGAATGGTCATACAAGAGCCGGGGAAGCACATTTTGTACCACACATTACGGACGCTTAAAATTTTGTATACCTAATAATTTCGGAAGGATTTTTTTAAGTAAATCAGTATCCGAATCATTAGATTTTCGTTTTTAATGTGTACAGTTTGAAAACGTTATTGCTTCTATGCATTTGGGTGGCTTGTTATAGCTGAAATGTGTCTTGGAAACCAAATGCGTTGGAAAACACTTTGATTGTTGGGTCGCTACATTAAAGTCTGGCTGACCGAGACAAGAAAACTCTTTATTGACTGTATTATCAGACTCTTTTGTATCTTTTGTATCAACGGCATATATTTTTAGCATGGGTGAATAGTTCTGACAAAAAGACTAACAGATTTCATTTGTTGTAAATAAACAGTATTAAATATTGTGAACATATACCTATAATATAATATAATATATTTATTATTTATTAATTATCAATTCTTTATGTATGTTTCAAAGGGAGGAAGAATGGTTAAACATTTGAACACATTAAACACATTCTGCGTTTAAGTTAGTAATAATAATAATAATAATAATAATATTTATTTATACCGCGCAAATTCAACGTACGTTTTCAAATGCGCCTAGTTTTTTAAAACTCCAGTATGTAGTACTGTAAGATTGTAAGCAGGATAGCATTGGTCGCACCCAGAACAAATGCGGACAAACATTTAAGTATCAGCAAATAAATTGTACGTAATATTAAAAAGATCATGCAACGTGCCTGGAAATTAGATTTGTATTGTGCAACTACTGCATCCGGTTTTCGGTTGGCGAGTTTGCTCACAATTGAAGCATGGAAAAACATACAAAAATAACTAAACTAAACAAAATGAAAAGAACTGATCAGTGTAGATAATGCTAAGTGACAACAAGTCTTTTATAATAATATATGTCTGGTCGTGTCTCATCCATGTTCCATAATCCATTATTATTTTGTTCGCTCTGCATAAATTGTTCTTTATCTCCGTCTCTACGTTCAGTATAGAATGTATTGTGTCAGTGAGCAGCTCCAACCACAATGTCGTTTTTCTTGTCTGTTTATGACTACTAAGTAATACATAATTCGCTTATTGACCCTGAGATATAATCAATAATACATGCCCTCGCCGAACGACATATAGCTTTTGGGTTCTATAAAACAAATACTTTCGGCTTCTGGCTGTGACTAATCAGGGAACCAGCGGAATCAATAATGACTAAATATCACGCAAGCATGCGGCTTCAGCCTCTGTTCGGCGGGTCGGGAAGTCCAAAAACA
This sequence comes from Epizoanthus ramosus, assembly GCA_026413505.1. Lineage (NCBI taxonomy): Eukaryota > Metazoa > Cnidaria > Anthozoa > Zoantharia > Epizoanthidae > Epizoanthus > Epizoanthus ramosus. The sequence goes on from JANVCJ010072847.1 coordinate 4,716, forward strand.
GGAAGTTGTCTAGGTTAGGACCTCACGTGGAAATGGTAAAATATTCGATTTCAATAATCGCAAAGTGTAAATGTCATGTTTTTGTCAGGTTTCAGTGGGTGATATTGTTTCAGTGTCCCCGATTAGTGGAGAAATTGCCTGCTAGAAGTTTGACACTTTTAAAATACAGTTTCTATCTATCTATATCTATAAAGGCTACAGAAGAAGGAGAAAGAAGCACATGCCTATCACCAGGCTGTGTGTTATCACTGTCTTCCTCTAACACACGTAAGGCGTGTGCTTACTGGACTACTGCTAGTGCTACACCCCGGCAAAAAAAGCTTGTACCATGCCTAAAAGCTATAAAATGACTGCAAAATAGACTACTTCTTTCCTAGTTGCTGGCCATCCCCCATTTAATGTTGATTTATAACTGCAGAGGCTGCAGAGAATTAACAGCGGCCAAGTGTCATGACGAGTACATTCTGAGAGCCGTATGTTTGGGTAAGGGGTGGCAGGAGTACTGAGACGTTTGAAGTAAGTTTGCATGGGTATATAAGGAGGGGCGGCAATAGCCATTTGCAGTTACCTAAACAGTTGGGAATCCTTACTAAGTGACCAACCGCTTCTTCATCACGCTTCCTCTGACGCCGGTAATAAATGGTAATTCCCTAGAGATGTAGAACGTTTTAGAGTTGTGAATATGCTACGACTATTGAAGTATTACTGAAAGAGGACATTCGTTTGAAATTCTGATATAGCAGTGAACCATGCCTGTATGTTAGTCCCGAAAATGAAAGGCCTAATACTGCAAAGCAATACTGAACTTCGAAGTCGGGTCTCACGGAAAATTGAATATTATCAGCTATATGTAAATTATATCAAATAGTTTGTCACCGACGACCCACGATCAAATTATTGAAAAAAGACTCATTATTGGATACGAGTGTCAATGAAACTAGAATGTAAATATAGCTTCTAAGATCTTACATTGAATATTCTGAAGCAATACCGAACAAAACCAACCGTATTCAACCACTGCACAGAATGAATTGCTTTCAGGTTATCGTATATGTATCGGATTATGTAATTTAGTTGCATTTTATTTGATTTTTTGTTTTACATTTCATATTTGATTATAATAGAAATGAAAAATGCCGACTTCTAAATCAGTACTTTAATTTATATTTTATCATCTACTGCATTAGAGCACGTGTCGATTAGCCGCGCGACACACTTACACAGGTCATTTGCATTGCTCTAACTCCAACGAGCACCGAGGCCGGCACGCAATATCTTGACCGAATAACATTTCACTATACAATCCCTCCACACTCATTGCAGTTACACTTCAAGGAAACACTTAGTGCCACTTAATACCAGAGAGGGAAATCCTGCTCAATATATTTCTGAACTATTCTTCTCTTGTTAAGTTAAATGGGCAGGTTTATTTTACAATGCACGAAAATTAAAGAGCAGCTAGTAACCACTGCTGAAGGGAAAACCACACGTAAACACCTTTACCGAATACAACTTCGACTTATTAAGGTATTAGAGGAATTCCATTGACGAAAGTCAACAAACGTTTCTAGATGTCAGTTTCCTAACTATAGTCATGGTCATTCGTAATCAATTTTGGCATACCACCCCTCCCCCCCCCCCAGTCACCCGACCATCTTCGAGGACATCATGTCAGTCCCTGGGTCGGTAATGATTTTTACACAATACATGAGTGGCAACGTACTAGTCTATACTCCCGTCGACGCTATCATGGCCGTAATCTATACACGAGATTCTGTGCAGTTAGTAGCTTGTAGGTTTTTAAGAACTGTAAATTATTATTATTATTATTGTAGGTAATTTGAAAAACGGAGTCAAAACATATGAAAACAGTACCTATATATGTAGTACCCAAACAAGCGCAGGAGATTTGAAGCTAGCGCAAACTTCACCACCATGCAGTATTGCCAATGATTGCTTTGGTTACCAATTAACCGCAGCTTGACAACTGTAGGCCTGTGACTTTCAAACCAAATGGAAGCACTTTTGTACAGTATTACAATACACTTATCGACTACAAAAAACATATAGAAGGAACACTATTTTCAGCCTTAGTTTGCGCGTTTCGCTCGATACCCTCTAACCACAACTTATCCCATATGTCCGTCTGAGCCAATATCATAATATTTGTAATATTCATAAGTAATTTTACTACAATCAAAGAAATCCTCGTTTACCAAATGTTTTGTATTCATCTTAACTCCCAAAAAGCTGACACTACATCTAATGAAGGATTTCAATCACCTATATAACCAACTCTGTGCAGCTCATGCTAGCTACTAAAACGTAGGCGAGCAATTCGAAGCAACAAGTGTATATATTATCTGGCATTACATAACAAAGAAAATAGAATTTGGTTTTAGGGGTTAAAAAACTGCCAAAGTCCATTTAGTTCTCGTCCAATATAAAGGCTGTGCGTAAAATGTCATTCTGCTAATTATTAGCCTCGTGACAACCTCTAAACTTCCTCTCCCATTTACGATTTATTTTATCAAATAAATACAATAGGCCGTTCCGAGGTTTTCACGTATTTATGCCATATTAGTTGAAATTAGTTCGAGTAAACCTTGTGTCATAAGTAAGCTAAAACTTATGTCACATGTAATTTTATTTGCAACTTAAATCTTTGTAAAGATACTTTAGAATCCCTAAAGACATCTTGCATGAGCCAATATACTGGGTCGAATTATTTTATCTTAGAACGTGATGGGAGGCGAGTGGCAAGAGGAATGAAATGTCTTTTAAGGAGATATCTACTGCTACACCTGAAATTACAAAAAGGAAAGGAAGCAGGGCTTTGAGTCAACAGCGCGGTTTGATAATCAAATATCTTCGAACTGTAAACGGCGAATTTTAATTAAAGTCAGTCTTATTGAACTATTGTTGATTACACAAAGCTGGACTAATAAACACACAATGTTTCAAGGTTTCTTTTTGTGAGAAAACGAAACTTTGACTTTACGTCGCAAGCACGCTGTTTGGCAATGATAGGGCAATTATTCAAACAGACGAATAAAAGAGAAAATGTTTCAATAGCTTTCCTGTGCGGATCAGTAAAAGTTACACGATCAAAGTTTGTTTTCTAAACAGATTAGATCCTTATACAAAGTAAGCTTTCGTATAAGGTATTTCCTCTGTTAAACAACGGATAGTTTAAACTTGTCAATTAGACATGACGTGAGCTGGATGTAATGATGTGAAAATTCATTCCGTGTGACAACAAAACGAGAAATAAAACCATCGATTGGAAAATGTCGCAAATGTAACTAAACTAACAGTCTTTTGGGCTAATGAACTGTTGTCGTATATCCCTTTCTCCAGCCACACGTTTATTCTTCTGGTCGTTTTTGTTTCTTTTGTAATACAAAATAGCTTTTCGTTTGTCCGTTCTCCTTGCCAGGATAGAGCTGTATTTGTACTGAAGCTTTCCGCTTTGTTTCTACTCTTTACAATGCACAAAACAGATAATAAAACGTTAAAACAAAACAACAAAGCTGGTGTTTGTAAAAGACGTCTGCAGTGTGAAGCAATAATTATTCAATAAACTTAATCCTTACGTCCACTTTTACTTCAGTTGGTAAAATATATCACATTTCACAAGGTTTTTTCTCAAGCCTACAGCACTTCATATCAATAGATTCGTAAGATGGGTTTTGAGATATCATATCTTTCCCTTGGCCTTGCTATATAGAAAGCTCGATTGTAAGTAATACAGTCTAGCAATATCATTTTGCTCGGTTTGCAAACGAGTGTAATTCTAATTTTGTTGAAGCCAAGAAGGCAAGAAAGAATACTAACTCTGAAGTTCAAGATTTAATGCTTTCTCTCTTTCTCCTGGGATAGTATTGTGATAAATACTTTTATGATAAAAAGTCCACTCTTGATAGACCAACGTCTGTATGTTAAGACATTCAATGGAGCGATCCCTCGTACAAGTATCCAATGTGCTTTTCTTAAAACTCTAAAATACTAGTGGTACCTCTAAACCTCTAGTGCATTGAGACATGGCCAAATTTGTCTTAAGTTCGCACATTAAAATCTTTGCATCACTAGAAGCGGCTAAGGAACAACAAAATATATCAGCAGTGAATACGGTAACGTGTGTAGCGTCTCTTTTTAAGTTCAAAAGTTAGTCCACTGAAGATAAATGCACGGTTTTCAGTGAAGACGACAATCAGTGTCACTAGGTTTGCTCTTGAGACTTATGTCTCGAAGGATACGAACTGTTTTAAAAGTATCCATTTTAGGTTTCTTGAGTGGTACATGACAGCAGTGCAGGACAGTTCCCTTTTAGAAACTCAGTGACTTAAAAAGAGAAGCGAGAATTAAGATACTTATGGAGGGAATTGTAAACAATATACAGATATGTTGAATAGTTCTAAAATGTTCAAATCCCAGATTGTTTGCTCTTTTGGTATATTCCTTGAACAATGTTCTAATCCTGGTGATGCAATTCAAACTGGAGTTTCACTTTTGCTAATATCAACAAGCTTATCAAATGATAAAGGAACATCGGCCTATAGTATGGCAAGAGTGGTTTTCAAAACTTAGTGTTTGTTTTCTTTACGAATGATATGGAAAGTATTCAAGTAGCTGCTTTTAGTGAAATTTCTTGTCAACAATTGCATATGGCTTCGCCAGTTAAAGAACGAACCATTCCCACTCAGAATATACACTATAGTTACATCTACAGTATTTGTAATTGTGCTAACTTATCAAATCTGCTTTTAACAATATACCACGTAAAACACTGTATCTAGCTCGGCTGGGATACAATGACAATGTTGTTTATACTTTAGTGATATTGTCTAATTTATTTTTCAGTATGGAACGTCCTACTCTTTAGCTTAAATTAAGTGCTATGTTCCTTGTTTTTAATGTCCATTATATACAGGACGGATCGAGCAATACCTCAGTAAATATAAAGTCATGCTGTTGATTGCATGGTGGCTAGCGTGCTTCAGTTGCCGGCCCAGGCGGCGGGATGATCGTGTGTCGACTGCTCACCAGAATGTATGCTGTTGCATGTACAGTGAGCTGGGTGCGGGTGTTTGGTAATGGAAGTACTCGTTCCCTCCGTGGAACGCAGTGTTACTCACACCATAGCCACATCCAGGGGACACGCAGCTGCAGACCTGCCCATTGGAGCTCAGCATTGACCCTGAAGTAAATGAAGTATATGTTTTCTCCCACTGCCCTTTCTCGCTGATCTGCTTGCGGTATTTGTAGCGGTGATTCTGGAACCAAATTTTCACCTGTGCTGGTGTTAGATTCGTAATTCGTGCTAATTCCTCCCGTTCCGGAGCTGAGAGGTACCGTTGCTGTTGAAATCTTCTTTCCAGAACGAAAGTCTGGGCTTTAGTGAACAAAACGCGCCGTTTGCGTTTTCTTGGTAATTCGTCAGGTTCTTTCTTGTTCTCAGACTCTCTTTGGGGTGAGTTTGGTTTTGATGATGGGACTCCGCCGTCTTTGATATCCAACTGTTCTCCTGTAAAAATCCAGTGTCAAATGCATGAGAACAGTACTGGACTGCTTACAGCTAAACACTGGCATGTCCATCTAGTATCTACATAAGGACTCAGATAATGTTATCATCAATTTATTGATAAAGTTTGAAGTTACTAGTAGCCGGCAGGCTATCTATTCAGACCACTCCCGTTCCTCTACGTCTATCGCTGGCCTCCTATTAGTTAGTCTTAACACCGATTTAAACAACGCAAACCTGCTAAATGCTCACAATTTTTATTAACTAATACACCAGCAACCAACTTCCAAAGATTTGGGTGCAAATCTTTCTTACTACTGGCAAAATGTTCAGTGAAATATCTGGCACGTTTGTACGAAGCAGGGAGGTAATTTTAGATTTACCAGAATATGTTTTTAAGAGCAAGGCGCGCTAACTTTCCAAACTTCTCTAACCTACCAAGTTACGACTCTCACCAGAACAAGATAAATTTACGCTCAGCTCATCTAAGAACAAGTAGCACTCTAGAGCACAATTTCCCTCCTTTTTCCTTTAACGTGAAATCAAACACTCGCAGCTTAAATATTACTTTAAGAACAAGTAAAGAGATCCTCACTTGAGCTCAGTGTATCCTGGTGAAGAAGTCGGTTCGCGGGAAAGTGTGAGTCGGCATTGGAGCCCTCGCTTACTCGATTCGCAACCAAATGCATTTCATCCACAGATCTGGTGTTTAAGGAACAAATTCTCTCATCCGGAAGGTCGAGAATGTCCTTGATAGAGAACGAGCTCATGTTAAATATAGCTGGGGTCTGTTCTCTGTGAACGGTTCTCAAATAAATCCCATTGTGCGAGGCACGTTGATAACAAGATTAAATTCTGTGATGCACGGGCTAGCGGGGCTGAACGATTGCTTGGGGAGGAGCTAGCCTCTCAAGACAAGACAAGCAATTCGAAACAAAACAAATTTTACTTAGTGTCACCTTGATGTTTTGTTAAGAGATAGTACAATGGCAGAAATGACAAATCAGTTAATGAGGCAGATAAGGAAGTTGCATGTTTGTCACCTCGTGAACGGCGAGTGACACATCATCTTTTGAAAAGTTTTGTTAGACCCAATGCGCTTCTTTTGATTTCACACGGCAGCAGCACGCCGTCGTGATAAGATATAAGTTCCTGTTTAATAATTGGCCGGGTACATTGGCTGTTTATGGGTATCGAAAACCATTGTTTAGCTCATTAATTCGTTAAAACTGAGATCACAATCACATATTTTGTTTTTACATCCCGTTTAACGCCCTTTAACATAACTAAATTGCATAGAAGTTAACAGAGGCAAGAAATGACGAATAAGACATTTTCCGAAAGTAATCTGCTTTTGAAACCTTCGTAATAAAGTAATATTTTTTAAAACTATTGGTAAAACGTAGCTGGTATCTTATTTCAATGAAATAGCAATGTAAACATTATTCAACGTTTGTATCACAATCAAATGAAAGCAATTTCATCTGCCACACAATGTTTTCATTATAATTCACAGTTTTACAAATGACTTGCTCCTCGACGCATTTTAGAGTCCGCTTAATCAAGTGAGAACCATCAGGAATCAAAAGCCCTTCACGAATTTTCTGATCCGTTGAATTCGCGATATTGGAGAGACCGTAATAGAACTAATTGGCGAGTCTCGTAGTGCATACAGTTTCTGGTGGTTCTGTGGAGTTATTATGAATAAATCATGTCTTTAAAGTAATTTTTCTCATTTTTGCACTGTGGGTTCTCATTTCATACAACTTCATACTGTCATAACAATTCTTGACTTTACTTAAACACTCACTTGTAAAAGCTCTAAACTCGAAACTGTTGGTCGTGGTAATATATAACCAAGGCTGTTTACGATGGATGCGTTTTAAAAAGATACATATTCTTCAAGAGCAACAGTTGGATAAATTGCGCTGTTGCTAAGTTGAAAGAAATAATCATAATGAAAAGAAGCACTTTGCTTTATAGTATCAAAGGATTAAATTTCCTTTGTTTGTCTAAAACTAATCCTTCTTGTACACAAACAACGGTGTGGCTTTAGCAAGGGAACCCCATCTAAAAAGTGACATGAACTAGAACAAGCGAGAATAGAGTGAAAACGCGGTCTCTGGGCAAGAAAATGTTAATTCAGTCATGATATGTATATTGTTACTTGTGGTTCCATAAACTCGTACACTTCCGCTCTCGAACTATACACTTCAGCTGTCATTCACGTTTCTCAAGAACGTGACTACGAATCCAAAAGATCTATAGGTATACCTCCCAGTTTTCTTTATTTTACTTTCAAAACTTTGTGTGCAAAGAAATGGCGCTAAACAGATAAGCTATTGTACAGTGACTCATCCTACCAGTAAGAGAAAGCTTTTTGCATAAGCGTATTTACTTATGTCAGACATCAGATGATATGACTTTTAATAGAACAATGAAAATTTGTCGTTTTAATTTTTTAGCCCACTATCCAACGTCAACAGTCAAAGGTTCGCCAATAATAGGCCAAATGTATTTGATTTTCCCTTGACATTTTGCCGACGTCTGTCGAAACAAGACAATGCAAAAGGAAGCCTTCCGACCTCTAATACAACTTAGACAAACCATCATTTACGTACTTTGGAGCAGGTTTTTGAACCATTAATCAATTCTGTAGTCGTTTATCAAGGAAACCTCTCAGAAAACGATGAGAGCAAACATAAACAGTAGATTCAAATTCCTGCGCTGCGGCACAAGACTCGGGCACAAAGATAAAGTGATAACCAAGCAGGCTCAACATTTTTATTGAGTATACGTCTAACCGACTATACAGTGCAGACAATGCAATGAACTACTAACTATTGCTAACTAAAATAATACTTTATGTACTGACAAGACAGAGCTACTGTTTGCTTCGTATTTATTTCTAAAGGGGGGCGTGTATGTGTCTTGCTTATTCTAAACTCTGTCACATCGCACGGACTGATTAGAATACAAGGGTAGTTACACAGGTGAAATGGACAAAGTAAAAAGGACACATTGTTCTAAGTGATCAGTGCGTTACGCCCCTTCAGCAGTACGATTTTATGTCTTATGGCTAAATATTTAAACATAAATGTTTAAAAGATCGAAAAGAGCGATCCCAATTATGCAACATGCATGTTTATTGTTATTTTAGCTGAAATGAAACGAATATAAATTCAATTGCAATCGGCTATCGATCCAATTTTGCCGACCGATTGTCACTCCATACAGGTGCTCTTATGATATCCCAAATCTTACAAAACACTAAGACAAGGTGTCTAATGTGTTTACATTAATAGTTTTGCAGGGTATACAGTTAAATGTTTCAAAGCCTGAATTAAGGGATTAAAATGAAAGGATGAATTAATTTGCAGGTTGGTGCTAATACTTCGACCTCTCAAATGAAAGGTTTCACAGACCGCCTTTTGATTCTAGATATACTGACTGACCGCTGTCGGCGTTCTTGTATGTTGTCTTTGTTCGCTAATGTTCACGTTTGGATAATTTATTTTAGGATGCTGTTATTTCAGTTGGATATGGTTTACGGCCGGTATAGTTGTAGATGACTTTGAATGTCGTACGAGCCAATATCTGACCTGCAATCACCAGATGGCAGCTTTGTCCGTTCACATCGTTTCCCGTAATTTACTCAAGGAAAACCCGACTGCTTTTGTGCAGGCATAGTGTCATGCACCCCCTACTTCTTTAAACTTCAAGTACGACAACAGGGAGACAAGTTAGTGTTGTTTGAATTTGGCTTTGTGCTCTTGGTTACACCTTCACATTACTGTTCCTATCCAGCTTCTCTGTAAAATGCAAGGAAGGTTTATTAACTGTTGAAAACAAAACAAGAAGTTACAAGTACAAGGACTAACATTTCTATCACTACTGACTAGAGTGGAATCGAGAGAAAACACGCGCCATACAACAAGCATAACTGAAAATTGAAATGATTCTCTGAATCTGCTGTTGCTGCTTCTAGTCAAATACGATTGTTTCATATCTTTCTGTTTTGTCACATACAACCGAGACCGCTGTAATTATACTGATTGGCTTTTTAGCTGTTGCGGTTACCCTGCCACGAATATTAATCCTTTACTGGTTCGTTTTAGTTATATCTTTTATTTTTGTCACAACTATTAAATTTAATCATTGCATCATGGTGAAGCTATTAAAATAAAATAAATAAAATAAGCATGACTCTTAGCTGTTGTGACTTACAGCTTTTCTCAATTGAAAACTCCCAAAATGTGTAACAAACCGACTGTAGAAAGTGTCAGTGCTCAAACCGGTAGGCGGTAGCAACGTAAATGTGCTTCTTTCTTCAGTAGTTGTTAAACTATGCCACCAAAAAATTATTTTCCGAACGGCTTCAAGTAGGTGAACTCAAAATTTCTGAAAGTCTTTCAATGTACGTCTTCATTCAGTTGTAATTCAGTTTTTAAGAATCTTCTGGTCTTCGCACCAGGCGACGCCGGCGACTGTGTAGCATGGTCAACATGGAGTATATGTCATTGAACTAAACTAAACTAAACACTACTCGGTTAGGCTTGCTCAAAACACGAGTATCTTGGACATTTTCGAAAGCCGTAGTCCGATCGATTACAACAGGTGAACTGAATTTTCAGAAGCGTAGGCACTATTGAGCGCCAATAGTCATCTTCACTTTGTTAGTATTCAATTCATATGGAGGGTCCTTCTTTGCCACCTTATTGCTAAGACACTTTACCGACTTTTGAAGAGGGCTTATAACTTAACGTTATTTACTGCACAAGAGTGGCCACTTTCAAAATATGCTGGTCACTATCACTTCAAATGCAATTCACACGCGACGAACGCCAGGCCTATCAATGACATATGATCCTGGCATCTTTACTACTAATTAGAAATAGGGTATTTTTCGGGAGTTGTTGGTCGCCGATAACTGCGTTAATTGACGGTTGTTTAGGAGAACTTGTGTTGGGAGTGTGGTCGATGTCAGGCCTGGAGTACCCATGAAATACAACACCTTATTTCAAGGCCACTATAAAATGAGATATCGCTTACTGTCTTGTATTGCGGCTATGAGTTCATGTTTTAACAGAGTTAAATAAGATAAAACGTTCACGAGCGTGAAAACAATTTCAACAAACAATACACGGGTAAGCTTTCGTTTAATCCCCTTTAATTTAAATGTTTTCAAGCGTTCTTTCTGATAGTGTTTGTCTTTGGACACAGCTAAACTACGTTTGTTGGATTTATCTGTCATAATTCCTGTCACTACACGCGTAGGAGAAAAATAGAATTTATTGTTAGAAATACATGCTGTTGATTTAAAGCGTTAACATTGCAAAATTGGAATATATGGAGGCTAATGTTGTAATTGGCAGGTTGTCAATCATTTAACGACATCTGTAAACACTTTACGTTAATCGTCTGGTTGCAAAGTAAATACTTTCTTGGCGTAATAGTTTATACTAGTGCTTTTCACTTGTCTATTCATGAATACTAAAATATTAATAGCAGAAGATGCTGCTCTGTAACTCTTTTTCATTTAGTTCCTGGAGGGAAAAACCCGGCCGTTTCGCTAAATAGTAACAGCTTTTGTGTTTAGGTATTGACAGGAACGCTTAGCTTCGGAATTCGTTGCCGCGAAAACGAAGTTACTCGCAAAATATCAAAATAAACATTATTCATGTTATCGTTTCGACTTCGCTCGCAGTCCATGTTGTCCAGAAAGCACCTGATAGTTCAAGAAATCTACGTTGAAATGATTTCTTAAAGCCAAGATCGTTGGTAAACATCGCTGATTTTAGTCAAGAACGCTTAAATATAGACATTTTCAAAAATATCTCAATAAACTATTAACCTTCTTGTTTAGCTACACATGATACAACAATCAAGCGCGCATTCCATAATTAAATTGTTAACATTTTAGAGGTTTTCAGTCTTCAAGAGAACACTACTCAATTCACATACCGGTTAATGCAAGAATACTTCATAATCGTTTCAAGTACGATGGACCACTATCCATTTCACGCTAGTCACTTTTGCCAACAATATATCCTCGGATACGCAAATTATCAAAACTTTATGGATTCTGGACACCGGCCTTCGTGAACTGGATGGGCCCATGGTAACTCAAATTGCCTAGAAAAACCATGAGCACGAGAAAAACGGTGATATTCATTATTCTTCTGCCGAAAACATCAAATAAAGTCACAATTACTCGTATCATCAACCAGAAGACAAATCCTCTTTATCTCTTGCCTTGTCCAACAAGTCTTTCTAAATCATAAATGGATTCTCACTCCATTAGGCGCTGTTTTAGCTTTCATCTAAGATTTAATCTAGCTTTCAAACGTTGAGAGGCGTGAGTGGTCCGTTACCACCATCTCTTCAGCTGTTTCGCGCATGAACAAAGTTCGAGAACGAAACGAGGTTTTCTGAAGGAAATTGCTCTGACATTTAGTCCAATTAAGGCTTCTTTGAATGATAAGCACAAGGGTTGCATATTTTAAAAAACATCGTGTGGACATTGGAGGCAAAGGAAGTGTGAAAGGCAGCTTTTTACTGGAGATCTGTCATCTTAAAGTCTCAGGTGTGACAAACATTCAATTGCCATCACTCTAATTAATAGTATTGTCGCTCGCGTCACCACCTTAACCTATCACCACAAGTTTATTTAGCCGAGCTGGGGAACATTTGTTTAATGTCAAACACCTTGTTCACGAGTGAAGAGTCTTGGCACGCCCAAGGCCCTGACACATGACTGTCGATCTCTGTAAGCCCCATACATGAGTGGCGTGTGAATAGTCTGTGTTATAATGGAAGCCATTTGAAACCGTTTACTCAGTAGCTCACATATCGAAATGACTTCGTTCAGTGTGAAAGACATCCTGAACCTGCCTGATACTGGGGTAGCTTCCAAGAGCGAGGCAACCTCTGAAAGCGAAGTGAATTTTCCAAACCGTGATGCCGATAACAGATCTCCGTCTTGTGGGATAGAGTGTAATCAAGAACAAGAGTTCTCGTTCTCAAGTAAGGAACAGTTCGATTTTGTATCTTTACTTAAGAGAAAGTAAACTGAATGAATGTTGAAGTACCATATAGAGTCAATGAGATTGAATCCCCTTTGCGGATTATAAATTCTCCTCTAACTTTGCCAGAGGATTTCCTTTCAATTAGTGATTCATGTTTTGTGTATTTCTGACAGAAGCACAGTGCCAAGAGAGTCATATAAAAATCCATGTACAAGCTATTTCCATCAAGTACTCAAAACTCTCCTTATCCAACTCGAACAACATTGATCTCTTAACCTTCTGTGCTCTGGAAACTAGAGTTCGAGTTCTTGAACGAGTGAACAAAAAGCAATATTACAACACCAAATGGGTTGAACTGATTATTTTAGAAATAGCATGTAAACTTGTTGGGATTTTGATACAAAGTTTGCTTCGCATAATCTCCTTTCCTGTTTTCATAATCATTGATGTTTCCCGCCTTACCAGACACTCGCACAAGTCAACATGCAAATATCGTCGAGGATCCAAGCAGCCGAGAGAGTTCTGGTGAATCGTGTTGTTCCACGTACTTACAAAGAGAAGAAAGGACCGAAGACGAGGTCGACGAAGTTAACACTAAAAAGGAAGATTCCTCCGAGACACCAAAGAAGCGAAAGCGTCGAGTACTTTTTAGTAAAGCGCAAACTTATGAACTAGAGAGACGGTTCCGACAGCAGCGCTATTTATCTGCGCCTGAGCGAGAACAGCTTGCAAGAATTATACATTTAAGCCCCACTCAAGTAAAAATATGGTTTCAAAATCATCGCTACAAGTGCAAAAAGCAGAACTACGACAAGGGTCCAATTAGTGAGCCAAGTCCAATGTTCGCCCCCAGAACTGTGCCAGTTCCAGTGTTGGTTCGTGACGGCCAACCTTGCCACGGAGTCAATGGTTACAACTATCTGAGTAGACACGATCATTCCGCAGACTACTTTCATTATCCATCGGCTTCTTCGTCCTACGTTCAAGTTCATCCATATTGGAGTTGGTAGTCGCCGCGTTACAATTCAAATATAAGCCACTCGATAGCATGACAGGACTCGAATGGCGAGACCAACGTTTTAACTTTTGACTTGTTGATATTTGGGCAGTCAATGCTATAGACACAAGAACTCGTACGTTTCTCTGGCGTATTTCAATATCAGAGGTAAACTTTACAGATTTATTGGCAAAACTACTGCTCAGTCTAAAGTTTATTCTCGATAGATTAACTCTAAGGAACAAGTGGGTGAGAGTTTTACGAAAACCACTGAATGACCAGCTGTTGAGTTGTAAATTATTGCGTTTTCAAACTTCAAAGGCAGTCCGAGAGTTTAAAAACAACTCTTTCATGGTCTCCTTCCTGTTTCTTTTTATTATCTTCAATATTACAACAGTGAATTACGTTAAGTGTGTAGAAAAAGAGGAAACGTTATAAAAAAAGCTGGGGAATAGTCTCTGGTGTTAATTGATTTTTCAAGACGAGATTGACAAAAGGTAGTAATCTCGATAAGGATATTTTGTATTCTCAAAGAATATTGCCACATCAATAGACAATTGCTCGAATCAACTAAGAGTATAAAGTTGTGAATATCTATGTCTCAAATTTCAGGGAACTAGTAGTTCACGGCTTTATTAGATTTTTCTCCAATGTTTTCGATCTTTGTTATCGAGAATTAAATAGGCCACCGAAAGAAAAAATGAAGACAACATAACAATCACAATATTTGACAAACATTAAATTACTTTCTAGATTGTCGAAAATTTTTAGAATTAGCGTTTCACCATGGGATCTCTATAGTACTTAGGAACAAGTGAGAAGTACTCGTGACTGCCGACGGTGGAAATCTCTGCACTACCGTACAAGTAGAAGTTATGGAAGTTTTTCAAAATCAAATCTTTGGGAGAATTTTGTTTAAATTTCCAATAATTGGCAGAGATCTATTTGTTTGAGTTAGAAAAGGAGATTTTGTTCAATTCGTGAAGCTTGATTCTTAGTGTAAATGACATTTCTGCGTTTAGCTTTTAGATTATCTAGGAGTCTTAATCATATAATGAAGAGAGTGGCAGAGATTGACTACTTAAATTCCCTCGTGTCCAATGTGAATCGAGATTCATTGCGTGTCTTCAACAAGCTATTTTTCTTATGTATATAGAAGTAACGCCTATCCATCCAAACTTAATTAGTTCGATTTGGCAAACTGACATCTCTTGGAAGAACGAAAAAAGGTTTCAGTAATTGTGTAAATGAAAGTCGGTCTTCTCAAGAATTACGCTTTCATGAATAAATTACACAGTTTGATGCAATGCTTGTGTGCCTTTGTGTCCTTGTGTTAATCAGAAATTACATCTTTAATTTGTTCGATTATATTCCTTCTCAATACTCAGTTGTAATGATTCAAATTGAATTTAGAGCTACTGCTTGAAACTAGTGCTTTGAAACAAGGGGTGCATCGTAGTTCAGACAACTGACCTTCAAGCGTCTCAAATTGGAGCGCTGTATATCTCTCTAGAGTAACCTTAAGAACAAAAGACTCATCGAAGCGAAATGCGAGAAGTTTTAAGACTTCTTAAAGTCATAATAACATGGCTTGCGTGTAACACCTTCCCAGTTTATGTAAGTTCATCCTGATAACGTTTATAGCCCAGTTACCTGTGGACACGCCACCCGAACCCGCGGCTACAACACCAACACTAATAGCATAGTAATTGCCTTTATGTTTTTCTCAGTCAGAACAAAGCTCTATAATGAAAAAAGTGTTTGCCGCTTTGCGCGTGGCAAAGATACGGCTTCAGTACCTTACACACAAGTGTGCTTTTGTTAACTTTGTGCTTGTAAAACTCTTTTAAATTGAAAACACTGACCAAGTTATCTCATCAGTTCAACGACCAGTATCATTAACATTTTTGTTCCCATCATTGTACAAAATTCTGAATTCTTTACTGTATGAAAATGGGAGCCCATATACCGTGAAACACGTGCTAAGACCCGCGCTGATAAACGGGAGAGAATATCAGTTTGGGTTACAGGTGTCGTTCAGTTTAAGCTATTAAGCTTTATGATTGTTCTTTTCTATTGCCCACCGGTAATGGTCGGAATTTCATGGTAATGAGTGGGCAAAGGGGAAGAAACTATTCCAACGTGAATTGAGGTGATTGCGTTCCGCTGGTACTTAGAACTGGTCGACTAAACAGAGAATACCGGTTGTTACCCGTTTCACAGGTGAATCAATCACTAAAGACAGATGCCGCCTCGTCATAAATACTACAACAATAAAGAAAACGAATACCCACTTCTTTAAGCGATTTATCGCTCAAAGTGAATTGTAGGAAGTTTAAAGAAATACACAATGTTTTGCGGAAAATTTGGATGTTGTATTTATGCTGGTGTTTTTAGGCCACTAACGAAGGTACCGACCCAATTACTAGTTTGAATAAGTTATTTTCCAGAATCTTCGGATCAGACATGATCACTTTACAGTCTGTAGAAGTGACACTTGTTCCTGAAATAAAAATGGATAACACAAAGCTGTATAGCTCCACCGTAATTTCTCCATGCAAAGGTTAGTGTACCAATCTGTTTCACGTAAATCCATAGTTTTGATCTGCAATGACAAGCTTCACCTTTTTGGAAAGTCTTTAAATCCCCGAAATAAACATACCGTGTTTATACGACCTTCCTTCATCCAGCAAAAACACTTCTCAAATGGATACCATACTAATATATAAGAGAAATGGGAAAAAGTGAAGTAAAGTGAATAAGTACAACCTGCCATGCAATAGCTTACATTGATGTATATAAAATAAACGCTATTCTTGGACAGACTGTAAAAAGGTAAGTATGCACGCCTTTGTGAACAACTCACTATTCAAATTGGATCATCAACAGATGGAGTTATTTCAATTTATGAGAATGTAACCATTATAAATAGTGATATCTAAGTTACAGACAAAACACAAGCATGAGAAGAAAAGGAAATGCTGGAATGGGTTCAAAATTAAGTCTGTCTGGGCATTGCCCCTTAAACATAAGAAACAAATAAAGTACAAGTGTAAAAGTCTTTCCGTTTCGTTGAGACCAGAGGATCAGAGGCATTTAGTATACCCGGTTTTATATCAGCGTAAAATGCAGCAAGAAATTGGATTAGAAAGCAAAACAGTTTTAACCTTTGGTGACAAGAAATTTTTGCAAGGACTAGCGGTCTAGACATTGAGCACAAAAGCGCGCTTTGGCACTGGCCGGGAACATGATCTTATGGTAGTTCAGTTTCTTGAAAACCATACTGAAATTTAACCGAGACAAACTCCATACAACGCTTTGTTACAGAACGTGTCTTAGATTATTACTTGTCAAAATTTTCTGTCAAATTCTAAGTTACAAACAAGCCACTACGGCTCCGTCATAATGAGAGAAACGGGATCCCAGATAAGAATTCGATCTAGTAAGTATATCAAGCACATTTAGAAATTTACAAGATGTAGCGTAACGGAAAGTTATGAAGTTTGCTAATAGTATGTTCAATTATTTTTCAAAAATATAATAACTGAAAGCCGTCTGGTACTAAACTTCTCTATTGTGTTTTTCAAATGAAGCTTGTGAGGTCTGACGGAGAACGAATGTAACTGGATGCGTTCCACCTGTAGGTGTGTTATGGCGACAGCCCATGGCAAAAGCGAGTATTTTGACAAACTAATTTCTAAAGAATTAGGGTTGCCTTATTTTCAAAACTGAACAGATATCGTTAAACCATTCACATCTACTGAGTCCGTCCGGGATATAGTTGGGCGATGGCAGGTCAGTGTATTTTCTCAGTAGTTCATGCATACTAATCTGTATCTTGAGATGCCAAGTAAAATAACTGAAAATGATACGAACCCTACAAAAATACCATTATGTTTGGAAACATAATTTAACTGTGTCATGCAGTAACACTGAGGCAGACTTTGAATAGAACGAATTCTTCTGTCAGAAGGGACTTGTGATTTCAATACCGAAATTTTAAGAAGAATAAATAAGAAAAATGTACTGAGAAAGCAGCAACGGTTTAAGTGCTGCTGGTTAATGCGTACTCAAATAATTTAATTTAAACCGAACTAAAACAACAACTCAGTCTCGATCTTTTGCAGAACAAAGATGTCTCAGACACACTGGCGAATTCAACAGATAATAGTTTTGTGTGTATAAACATGAATTTGTATCTTCTGATTCCTGATATAACTTTCTATACAGAAATTTAATGCGCTGTGCTTGGCAAAAGTGTCAGTCGTCTGCCAGGAAAGAACCGAAAATGGTTGCAGTAAGTTTAGAACAGCGGCCTCTAGTTTCTCCTGTTATTTTTTGCATTACCGATTATATTACGCAGAAACCTGCGTAATGGCTATCCTTAGCATTAAAATTTCAGAAGCTTTTATTATTGTTGTAAAATTATTTCAACTCTTGCGATTTGCGGGTTTTCTAATGTATATACAAATTTTGGTCCAAGAGAAGATTACGGAGTTATCATTCCATTTTTAAGTATAAACTTTATCGTCGCAGTAGATTATCTTATGGCAGTCCAATTCCTATCCGAGAAACAATAACTGATAAAACAAATAGATATTGCCACTGACCGTGCAATGCGAAAGCCCTGAACTGAACAACTGAAACGACCATAGTCTTCCCATTTCACCATGCAACAGAAAATTCGATAGTGAAACGGTCGAGACTTCTTTTAGAGTATTCGACAGTCTAGGTTTTTATCAGACATTGTATTTTGCAGTTCTTTCCCCCAAATGGTATAAGTGAAAATAGCATAACAGCAAACTAAGCGTAATCAGGCTTTATAACGTTTTGTTGAAATTTTATTCAAGCATCTTAGGCATTAAGCTAAGAACGATTAGACCTGACTTCAGTGATACAAAACAGCACAACAACAATCATGTCGTGATCAAAAGTTTTTCTTGCATTGTGTTTTTAAATAACCTTAATTGCATAGAAAACAGCATACAAATGAATGAGATGTTTTTTGTAACACAAAACGCTGGCATGAAAAGTACAAGAACATCAGGCATTTCTTAACCAGAACATGCCGGAATTTAAGTTATTTATTGCGGCAAATCCTCGCAAATCTCACCTTCTTTCTTGTTTGAAGATTGCTGAAGATACAAAACCTTGGCAGGTCACACTTAAAATGGAATTATTTTTATGTAAACAAAAACAGAGCCATGTTGTTTTTGTTTTACATCTCCATGAAATGCCACACATTCTAGATATAATCTGCTCTTAGAATATCGGTCGAACACAGCGTGTCACTTCCTTCTTAGAACAGGCTCTGAATCTCTTAAAGCAGACAGGCATTTTATAAAGATTATCCATTGCCAAGGAGTTTTTGAAGAGTTGAAATGCGATGCCAGGGCATTCGTTTGAAGATAATTATAGTCCGCAGAGAACAGTGTTGTCGAAATTCTCGTAGCTATGTTACAGTATGTGAATTGACGTTTGGGTTCCCATAGCTTAGCCTGGTCTAGTTCTAGGAGGAAAACGAGGTTGAATTCTTAACAATATCTACACTCTCTCGGCATTTTGGTATATAGAAATAAATAAATGATGGATGTAAATGTACAATTCGTTCACAGATATAAATTAAAGAATTCCGGAATGAGAGAATATTGTGTGATGGGGAAAGACAGTGGTTTATGTGTATAAAAGTTTTATTGAATTGGCGCCAACTCAGCTCTATCGAAAATCTTCATATCTTTGAGGGTCAGTTTGTTGCTACTTCTGTCAATTTTGGTTGAAATTCCAACTTTTCACGACCATTTAGAAATCTCGATTGCATCAACGAAAGTGCTCCAAAGGAATAAACAGCGCACTTGGACACTCGTAGGCATCAGGTAAATGTTCCGAGCCATTTTCTCTAATCGATAGTGTCAAATCTTTAGTGTCAAAGCACATTCATACAAAAACTTTGCGGCAGGGATATTAGCAAGATGGATCATTGTATGTCATTGTACACGAATATTTTCCTCTGCCCAATTGATATGAAATACATAGATAAAGAAAATCGGTTATTCATGCCTAGCCATCTATAAATCTTAAAGTGATAAATATTGCTGTTGTACAAATGAATACAGAAAGTCGTACGTTCATCAATTAATGGTTTGAAATAACATGATTTATTCACAACATCGGTGAGACCAGGCTTCTCGTGCAACCATTTGGAAAACACATCAAAAACAGCATTAAAATCATTAAACGAAAAAGGTTTCCCGCCCTTAAAAAATATGCTTTGTCAATTTTCAAATATGTTTCTCGTGAAATAGCTAATGCATTTGATTGCAGAAACGTTCTCTTTGTTGCCTATGTCATACATAGAACCCGTCAGTTAAATTAAACCGAAACAAAGTGACGATTTGAGATTTATTTCTCTATTACTTTTCTTGAAACTGATTTTTAGAGATAACGTAAAATCCTTTACCACAATAAAATGTTCACCCAAAAACATACAATCAAAAAATTTAGAACAACAACGAAACCATTATTTACTCTTCATACATTTTTGTCTTGTGCTGCCAGACAAAAATAATTTCTCCTACAACTTCGCACATTCAAAAACAGCCCATGCCACACCTCATGCACTTTTTGACAAAGAGCTTTTAACATCTTTTAATTTAACCAATTAACACCTCGCAGAATGAAGGAATCGCTACATTTTGCCCAATATGAAATTTGATACCAGATAAAGAATGTAATATAACAAAACTATAAAGAACTATTATACTGATTCATACATGTCCTTCGATTTCCAGTTACTCGTTTATGGATGTGTTGGTTTGAGAGTATGTCATTCAGTAATATTTCAGTTCTACTACTTCTTTTCAGCTCTTAGGTATGCCTGACAGAAGCAATGCCAATGGGTCAGGAACGAAAGGTTTGAGCGATTGAGAAAGACCAGGGCTTTATTTGTGTTCAAATGTAAGGTTGTGGCAACATAACATACGTCAATAGACGGTTGCAAGCTGTTGCTTTCCGCATTTCTTCTTCAGAAAAGGGTCATCGTTTCAAATGCGACCATATATTGCACTAACTTGAAGACTGTAATAAAAAACGCAGGCAGCTGGTCAAAGGGAGCGTGTCCTTGATTAAACAACGATGA
Organism: Epizoanthus ramosus; assembly: GCA_026413505.1. NCBI lineage: Eukaryota > Metazoa > Cnidaria > Anthozoa > Zoantharia > Epizoanthidae > Epizoanthus > Epizoanthus ramosus. The sequence continues at coordinate 25,400 of JANVCJ010072847.1, forward strand.
ATAGCGAGATATTAGAATAGTGATATACCAACCCACATATTGCCCCATTTGTCAATCTCGCAAAACAATCAAGGAATTGTCCTCAAATAGCTTTTCCGTTAACCTCTCGAACCTGCCTTTCCGACGAGAGATAAATTAAAACTACCCAGGAAAGAAAAAATGTTATTAACAATACTAAATTTCGTTTTCCCACACTGAAAGAGATTAAAGTGATTAATTCTAAATTTGAGAGGTCGAAATCTCTTTATTTTGTTCCGGAGTCGCATAATTTACTTCACGAAGATATTCCTCTCTCTTTCGATCTAAGACGTCAAATGTTTTCCAGGCTCAACAAACGTCGTATGTTGCTGTTGGGTTCTAAATCAAAACATTACTGCTACATTTGCAGTGAAGCTATGACTTCAGTGTTAACGTCTTTCATATTGATACAATCAATATTTGACGTCGTACAACATCAGCTGAAACAAATAACGCACGCATGTTAATATTTCATCTAATTGCAGGCTGCAGCTGAGGCAAACAATTTCTTACAGTGACGAAAACGAAGTTATGAAAAAATTATACGTTAATAAAACTTGCAGTAGATCGCGTTATTTTACTTTATCTTCACCTAAGCAGAAGGAAAAGTGCGCGTCGGTTTTAGACTTTCAATCTGAAATGTTTCTAAAAAGCACGCTGACAAACAAATTAGATTAATAACAAATTGACTTTGATTGCAGTGAAAGGACATAAGAATGAATCAAACTGTGCAAATGTGTAGTCGTTCAACCTTCCAGTTTCTTAACTGTTCGATCTTTAATCTGCAGAATAAGCTCCGTTTAGAGCAGTCCCCAATAGAAGGATCCGGTCCAGTTATTAAAAACATCCCTATTCTCATAATTCGCTAAATTTGTTTATAGCTCAGAAAGAAACTTGGAAAATACAATATTGGTTTTGTGGATTATTATCACCTAGCGGAAATAAATATTTATTCTTTCTCTAATTCTTTGGCCTGTATACCAGTCCTCATATAACCTGGACAAATATCCTTTGCTCCCTCGCCAACATTTGCAGAGGGAAATTAAAAAACACGAATTGTCGAAACAGGCCTAATCATTAGCAAACATCATCTAGATCGAAATGGCATGAACAAAGAACTTGGTCGCTTTTGCGATTTCTCACCGTTGATCATGGACTGTTAGCTCCAGTTTAGCGTTACAGTTCTTTAATAAATCTACAGCCGCGAAGACTCTAGGCTAGCCGGTTCTGTAAAACCTAATATATCATTTAGAAATATGTATATAATAAAGAAATGACAAATATTGTTCGGACTTCTGATCCTATTTACAGTCTAGGATAAGAATTTATGTAAACGCCCGAACAGGGATATTCCTTTCCGACCCTAATGTCTAATCACTGATCGAATTGTGGCCATTTACGACATTGACTCCATCACAAACCAACTTGTCTTTCAACTGAACAAACAAACTATATTGCTACAGGCCTCATTTTCTCACGCCCGGCACTTTGCATAACCTTGCACGTTGGAAATATAGCAAATAGGAAAAGAATTATATGAAAAGGCCATGTTACCTGAAAGACATTCGCCAAAAGTTTTCTCTTCTTGTTGAAGTACACTTCTGCCTAATAAATCTAAATTCTCCGACTTCGTACCGGTTCATCTTAGCAAAAAGACCACTTGATAATGTGTATTACCCAAGCATATTATGCACCATCACTCGACAGCTAAGAACAAGTCTTTCGATTTAGACTACTGGACAGAACATACTGCAAAAGGAGGAAAAAGATCGATCTTAACAGGTAACGTGGCCTTTCAGGCAAAATAATTGAAGAAAGCGTAGAGAACTAAAATTTATTGAACAACCACTTCAAATGGCTGTGGAATCGGCCTATGAAGAAAGAGATCTCAACAAGGTTCTATTGCCGAGTTTCTAAAATTAATTTGAGCACAAAAGTTATTTGTAGGCGGTTATATAGTCGAAACGTTGCCGTGTGGACGGAGAAAATGGTTTTCTAAGGTCTAGGTGACTAAACGCTTCAGAACGCTAAATGTCCCCTACATGTCTTCGTTCTCAGAGTAATTTAATCGTTTAAGATATCCTAAATGGTACTGTTTTATTCTAAAACGTGTCACACGTTCGCTAAATTACTTTATAGCAAGAATTTAAGGAGACATAAGTAAACACATTGACGGAAAGCCGGAATAAAAAACTAATAAAGTTTAAGCAAGTAATTAGAATATGGGCCAATATGCTGGACTATGTTTACATTAAACACCCTAACCTCCTCCAAACTCGCAGACACTCTGACAACAGCCATGCACATTTGATAAAACTTGCGCAGAGATCGAGTGCTGAACGCGTGGTTTCTTTGAAAGTTCTAAAGTATTGTTCGACTAACACAAGCTTGAAGCTTCAAGTGTTTGAATCTGGAACAAGTGGACCGGGGATATTTGAATTTCTTAATTTCTCTCCAATAACATTCGGGAAATGTGCACAGAAGCAGATGAGTAATTTCACAGGCAGCGCGATTTCACAAACAGATATCTTAATTTTGCTTAGGAAAAGGATAGTAGCTTCCGGGCTTCAAGCTGATCAGTTTCCATTCTTCTCATGGAGGATATTTAATAAAATTGAGAAAGTTAGTTAAATGACAGGGGTAGTTTTATTGTTGTGTTCACACCATAAGCACTTCAGTTCATAAAACATTCAACAAACGTTTCGCCCATTGTTTCAAAGTAGGACAGTTCCCCAGGCCTGTCAATAGCCCTCAAGATCAAACTGTGAGTTTTAATAACTTTATCCTAAATTGATTTCAAGAAATTGAGTAGATGAACTCGCCCTTTGGATTCAGCAAAGGAATCACTAGGAAGATTCTTATTAGAAAGGACGGTACGTCTAGTTATCAGTGTTGTGAGATGCTGAACTAAGGCCGTTACACGTACCGCGGAGAACACATTGTGAATACCCAGTATTGTTTAAATGCACATGCCCAGAAACAAGCTGACATTTTGAACGGGATTTGTATTTATTCTATAGAAACCTAGATTATTGAATGTTTCGAGCATATACACGCGCCTTGAACACTGGGGCGGGGCTTATCTATACGCTGCCATAATTCCGTTTTACAAGTCCATCAATCTAGAATATTCTGATGGAAATATCACGTTTCAAGCTGCGATAAACCTAAACAGTTAAATCGTTTTTCTTTCTGAATAAATTTTTATAGCTTAAAGGTTTACAGACGTTGTAGTGAAAGTGTTTTACAGAACTATACGTGCATTTGTTTTCCGACTCGCAAAACGCGTGTTCGCGCTTCTAAACACGTGCATCAGCTGATGGTCGACAGATCTATTGTAACTATCTTGCACGTCTTTGAACTAGTTTAATACCAAGATAGCTTTTATTCTGTTCTAGAAACAGAATGGTCAGAATGTCAGTTCAAATTCCTGGATGAAAGCCTTCATCTATCTGTCCCTCTCTTTATCTGTCTATCTGTCTGTCTGTCTGTCTGTCCTTTTCTCGGCTTTCTGCAAACGCAACTGCCTTTCTTTCTTTCATTCTATATGGGGTGTGATACCCAGAAGAACATATCTATATACATGTGCGCATAGACATACAAAGAAACTTACTAATACTGGTTCATCGGTCATGTCATCCACTTGAATATAAATATTTATTGCACTATCTGACTGCTAGGAAAAGCTAAGAACTAAATAGACAACGTAGTGGCGTACCCGGCTCATGCAGTAGCTTTCAAATTAATAAAGGCAGTTCCGGATGCCGTTTTCACCGTAACAGGTATTTATCACACGAAGTGTTCTTGGTAAAGTCTAAGAATTTTATTCAGTGCACCCAAACGGACCTTTTTTGTTAGTTATACTTGAATTTATCCCCTGGAGCTCAGTTCTGAGAGCGCCCGCCGTTTGACGAATTTGCCTCGTCTGAGCAGTCCGTTCCAGTCAGATGGAATAACTCAAGGCGGCTTGTTTAGGTCTAAATGTTCCTGCTGCTGTCAAAACTGACAAGGCATAATTCGATAGCACAGAATATTAATTTCTCCAAAACTATTATCGATCGTATCAGCTCCAAGAAACAAAACCCTTGGGAAACCCTACATAATAATAATAATTTCTATTTTTGTTTTAAATTGTCATCGAATTTTAATCCAGACTAAAGATCTTGAATAGAGCCTAAGCTGGAGAGGCCTATAAACTGAGCAATAAAGTGTTGTCTCAATAGGCTAAAAATAGTAAGTTCAATATGTGAGAAGCTTGAAGGACGAAAGGTGCAAAATGTGAAGCCGGTCCCAATGATTGCAAGTTTTATGTAATACAATTTTGTAGCATCGAATTAGGTAATTTAAAAACGTTTCTGTAATGTTTTTCGTCCTTTCTTCCTCTCGTTATTCGGATGATGTACATACGAATGAGGAAACGACAGCGTCTCCCATTCTGCAAGTAATTTAAACAATTATTAAGACTCTCATATTCGAGTTTGCTCATTGACATCCAACCTCTCGTGTTTCAGCCAGCTGCATCTATTCCTATGCTTCTTAGTCTACAATAAATAAAGGAGAACAAATTAAAAGATGAAAGGTTGCACAATGTTCCGATCGGTTCAAGGCTTCGTTCAGTTAACATTTCAAGACAAGGAAATATGTCAAAATGTTTCATAAAAAACCACCATATATGTTTATAACTATGTGAAAACACAGACGATCAATTTCTATATATTTTTATATTCATTCATTCATGTATGAATAAAATTTCGTATAAGGAAGCAAACAATGACTGAAAAGCAACATATTTTAAAAAACACCGTTGATTTTTCGTTTAGTAATAAAACTGCATAACATTCGATGTACGTGAGGAACAATATTTTGTATGTAGGGAGAAAATAGGACATTTATTTGTGAACACTAAAATAAGGCACCTCTCTGTCAAATAACTGTTCTGCATAAATTGTATGAGAACGTCTTGATGTAATAAAATAAAATTTTTGCAGTGACATAATTGATTGAGCCCAAATCGGCGAATGTGATGATTATCCAAAGATCAAGAATAACGCGGCAGTGAAAGATAACTTTATTTTGATTATGAATTGAACCGGTTTAGCAAATTTAAAGCCGTCGGCGCTAATTACTTATGATAACGAAATGTTCCTAAATTGCTGAATCGTCAAAGTATACCGAAAAAAGGATTATATCACTGTCATTTCCTGAAAATAACCATACAAACACGATAGTAAACACACATTAAACTAAAATAGTCCTAATATGAATACTGTGAGCTGCAGTTAAATTTGATTGCCGCATGTTGAAAATCCAGACCTGTATTTTAAGAGATGTTGTATATTAGACACTTGAAAAGACACTTGATTTTAACAAAACGGAATTCATAAACGCTTCTATAAACAAAACACAAACTTGTAATTCTAGATTCACTTTTTAATATAAAATGGATAAAGTTCTAAACTTTTGATTAAGAAAATCATAATCTAACGATATAATCTAGGATGATTCTTCTGCTACACAAGGTAACAGGGCACCGGATTGAATACAACTACTGTATACTAGAATTCACGAATTCGACCTCTGGTTACAACACCAGCATGAAGCAGCAAGTCATTCTATTTGAAATGTAACATAAAGATGCATAAGAAATACAAAAGTTGTTCGCATAGTTAAAAAAAAACAAGTTCGAAAGTTGAAATTTTATAAAATTGGTAAAATGGTATGCATAAAGGTTTTTGATGTCATCTACACGGGTTTTTTTGTAAGAACAACTTTCAGTAAGAACAAAGAGGGCCAGATCACCTAAAATTCAGTTTAAGAACAATTTAAGAACAATGTGAGGCTGGGAAGACTCAGAGCCATAACAATATTTCAAGCCAAAGAGAGAAGAGACCCAGTAAAATTAAAATGTTGTACAAAAATAAAAATCTTCAGGTGTTTGGCATGCTCTACAAGTTGCAGAAGAATCTAAAAGTTTCAGCCAATCGATCTGAGATCCGATAATCACATTTTCAGTGAAGACAATCAAGTGTTAGAGTGCTAGATATCATCAGGAGAATAAGTTGTTCAGTCTAGTTTGTAATCACGTGTGTGAGCGTGGTTGGTGCACTCATTAAGACCTTTGCCTCCCGGGGGGGGGCGATTTCACGGGGGGGGGGACGAAATCCCTGGAACCCCGGGTTTGGGGTTAAATTTGTGCGACCTTCTTTCGCCACACCGTCCGTG